>RHLR01000029.1:0-64806 GCA_009806335.1 Davidsoniella australis
GTAGATAGTGATAAGTAGTAGTAGTAGTAGTAGTAGTAGTAGTAGTAGAAAGAAAAAAATAGGACGAAAACCGACTAGCAGGATATAAAACAACGCTAAGCGTGTAAGTCGATGAGGACTTGCTTGATCTGATATATATAAAATAAAAAGAGTCAAGAGCAAGAAGCGGAACGCAGGGTATATTAAGAATATTTAGTTCCAAGTAGATATCAAGAGTAGACGAAAGAGTGAAAGTGAAAGTGAAAGTGAAAGTGAAAGTGAAAGTCTGATATTAGATCAAGTATTCAATGGTGAATAACGAGGAGAAGAACAGCTTCTTGTAGTCTCTCTGGATCTGGGGACTCGTGATGCTTTATGCAAAGAGTGTTGGAACAGCTTGAATAAGACAAGAAAAGCTCGAGACAGCGTGAGACCTAGACAGAGTGTACATTCATTACATGTATACTAATAAAATAGGCTGAATTTACATTTTGCATGCAGCAAAGAAAAGAGATGCACTGCACTGCACTGCACTCAACTTTCTTTATGAGAAGCAGAAAGCACGGGGCAGAAGAACAAGAAACGCCCGCCCTGTCTTTGGACGAAGACAAAGAGAAGACATTCTTGTTCCTGGCCTAGAGTATACAAGACTTTGCTTCAACTGTCGTATATTCTTATTGTTACTTCTAAGCTATACACACTTTACTTAATTTACTAGGCGGAAGCCTGTCTCTCTCTCTCTCTTAAGTATGGGATGATGAGATGATGGGCTCTACCTATTTGTTCTTTTTTTCTTCTCTTAATTAATCAAATATAGTCTTCACTCTCTTCTGCAATTTTTTTTCTGCCCACACGCCCTTTTATTCCTTGATCGAAAACACCCCATGTTCTCTCCACCCCCCCCCCCCCCTCCTCTTTTTCTTTTTTCTTATCCCCCTAGTCAAGTCACTGATGAGAGAGTCAAAGTCGAGGAGGGGCGTCCAATCTATTGGAGAAGGGGCGTAAGGAAGAATGGTTACATATGTATACATGATAGAACTCAATATCGACTCTACTATAGACTGGCTGCAGATAGTAGATAGTATAGAAGAAAAAAAAAAAGGCCTGGACTAGCTTCAGTGACGTGAGCGAGAGAACAAGAACGACTCCAATCTATGTGTGTATATGTTGTTCGTCCTGCTTATCCTGAAAACGACGACATATTGTTCAGAAAGCATCTGATATAACTTTCGTATATCTTCGGTCTATAGACAGACTCTATAAAACAGTACTATTGTATATACATGACTATATTTGTATGTAGAGCCAGCGCTAATTGTACGGCCGTAGCAAGCTGTTGCGTGCTTATTTAAAAGGACACAGCCAAATTCAGAACTTTGAGGCGGATTTCTCAATTCCGTTCTATACGTTCTCGGTGATCGCGACCTAGAAGCTGCAGGAAAAGGACGTTACAAAATAAGACGCAGTGCAACTGAAGAAGAACCAGCAGCCTCAATAGTATTTTACTAGTATCTTTGTATGTTGTAGTGTATGTGGTAGTATTGAGTTTCTTACTATATATATATGTATAATGTATACTTCTAATTCTTCTGTTACTCTATTCAACACACAAGCGTATGAAAATATGTGTAGTGCCAATATTGACAATGACAAGGTGGGGACAAGATATGAGAGAGAGGCGCTATTTGCGGTGTTTTTATACTACTTGAGTGGCATCAACAGTGCTAAAGAATACGCTAAGGATAATATGCCAAGACACTGAACACTGAACAATGTAATGATTCCTGCAGCTTCACCTTGCCACATACAGTTTCTACCAAAGAAGTAAAGCAGCACGCATAATAACTATCGTCAACGGCTTAAAAAGAACCTCGCCAGACTATCTTCTCTATCTCTAGCCCATATCGTCTACCAAAATCCTCCTCCTGCGCTTCCTCAACTCAGCAAAGTCCTCCGCCCACTGTAGCGTTAGCGTTTCCGGGTCTTTACAACGATAGAGTGGCAGGGATTACAAAGGGACCTTTTGTTTAGCAGGATAGCAAGCAAGGACAGGATTTCGATAGCAGCAGTAGGGAAAGAAAACAAGAACCAGAAACTAGACTAGAGTTAGTTCTCGGCTTTCATATCTTGTTCTTGTTCTTGACGTCGAGGTTCACGGGTAGTTTCTAGTGCTTGTTAGTCGTATTACATATGACCTGAAGAAGAATAAGAAGGAAAAGTCACCTTTTTTTTTTTTTTTCTTTCTTTCTTGTTCCTTCTGCAAGTCTTCAGAAACACCCGCTCTGTGCTGATTTTCTTCAAGTCTGGTTCTGTTGACATCATAAAAAAATCCACAATGAGTCCTAGCGAGGGAACGTCTGTGGCCTCTGTCTTTCTTTTTTTTCTGCTTATTTTTAAAGTGCAAAAGCCAAGTTTTTTTTCTTGTCCATCAACCAGAGCCTCGGCAGGATCAAGCTCCTAGACAATTGCTCCTAGACAATTGTTTATAGCACATCGTCTTAGTGCTTTGAAGAAACATCAGCAACACAATTTGTTGGCTCTGTAACGTTTTCACTCGCTTAGTCCTAACCCTCCTTGGGGAATATTGCTACCATTAGTTGCTGTATCTACTCTCTAAGAATCCAAAACGAAGACTCTCTATTGCTAATATGATTTTCTAATCCTCTGTGACTGGATCTCTCACTTGCATATCAAACAGCCCTCAAATCCACCTCACTTCATGTTTCTCCCTCCTCAACACCGAGTCTTGAATTCTGTTTTCTATGTATTTTATGTATTTTATTCCCGTACTTTACCGGCTTGCCTTTGTCGTACTATCTTGTAAATCTTAGCCGCCGCTTATTCCTCCTCTTTCTACTATATCATAATAGCATAATAGCGACAATCATATATTCATCGGCGAGTCAAAGCCGCGCGTGCCTTGCAGCTCATGGAGACACCAAGGTGATTTTGAATGTGGTGTACTATATGACTCAAAGATGGCACAACACAATAGGAATGAATACAACGTAAGTTTCGTATCGACTGATCATAGTCAATATTTTGTAGCCTTCTTGCCTATCTTGGTCTTCATTGTCAAGGGTTAGTTATATACGACAAACCCTAACTGTAGCACAAGTGAGTGTATTGTACATATACATGAGCAACAACATGGTTTATTTCAATTAACCTATACATACACTTTAATCCATCATTCTTGTGTCTCTTCATTAGTAAATGTCGTAGCTCCTATCCCGTAGGCTAACAAGTTGTACTAGGCCAAAGAATACCACCAGCCCTGTCTCACCAAGAAGCCCCTCCCATTCTACTCAGCCCTTACAATTTATCCAATCAGTTGCTGTGGTGAGCGGCCTGTCTCTGTGAAGCCAGTCCATCTCTCATCTATATTCCCCTGGGGCCCAGTACCGATGGCCTGGGAGTGTGACAAAAGGATAAAACTGAATAAAGCTATCATTTACTTGATTATCACAGATATAATCACAAGAGGGCCAAGTACATGGCAAGATGTTACCAACTGGACTGCAGGAATCTAAGGCTTGTACTGTTTAGTTGGTTAGCTGTCCTGGCTTTGATAGATTGATCTAGTCTGCAGTAGCGCCATAGCTGATATGCAAAATGTACATGCACAAAAAGCACGCACACCGATATCCAACGTATCGTTACCTGCAGTGTAAGTGCGTAGGACACTAGTTGAAGCGTGGGGAATTGCTTGTTTTCCCTGCATTTATCTACTTAGATGACCATACCTGAAAGAAACTGTGTGGACTGAGCTAATACTTAACGGCGAATATAACCTATAAAACGCTGTTTAATGATATAGGCTGTGCAGCACATTGCTTCTTGGTTTCCACGATCCTCCTTTTGGGCTCTTTTATTCTCTATTATCTTTCTAGGCTCGTTGATCGTGAAAAGAGAAAAGAAGATGACGGATTTATCGTCAGACAATAACTGGAGAATATCTTGGACAGAACAAATAAATGGGCGGGGGTTGCTTCTAACGATATGGAACTAGGGTTTCGTGAGTGGCTATTATGTTAATTAATTAATTTTTTGTAACATCTGGCCATACAGCCAATATTTGAACCTGAAATACTACCTTTGCCTCAATCCTCAGCCCAGAAAACCGTCCCAGAAGCAAGGAATCCTTTAGTGTCCTCTAAGCTTCATAGCCTGTCTTCCCCTCTCTCCTCTTGAGATTCTACGTTGAGATATTGATAAACAAGCCAATAAAGCACTGTAAGTGTAGAAAAAAGAACAAAGAGAAAGAAAGCCCTTGTTCTTTGCTTGTCGATTTCAACCAAAAGAAGAAAATGAAAAACAAGTATCACAGTCCAGGGTTTAAAGAGAATGCGAGGGCGCTAGAACAGACGAGCAAGCCACTAAAACAAGATGCGTACAGGGAGCCAAATAGAACGCCTCACACGTCAAGCCAAGCAACTTGAGCTTAGCATTGGTTTAAGCGCCTCTTTTTGTTGTATTTTTTTCTTCTTCTCTTTCTCTTCAATGTGTTGTCTCGCCTTGACCTTTGTGTTTCCTACAAAAAGACAAGGAGATATTTTCGGTCAGCAAACGAAAGAGAAAGAGATACGTATAAACATAAACTATGTATTTCAAATTAGAATAAAAGATGGCACTTGCAGGATATTTCTTTGTGTTATTGTCGTGTAATTTGATGGCTAATAAACCATTGGTACAACCAATCCTGTTATCTAACTTATCACCAACATAGTCAAGCCAAGTAGTAGGATCTGCTTTATTTCTCTTGGTTGAATAAATGTCTAGACGCCTATCAAAGACCAAGGTAGCCTGAAGCTGTACGACGAGCGTATTATAGTAGCAGTATAACGGTATACGAAATCAGATGGTTTTCTCTTTCTAGAGCAAAACAAAAAAAGGAAAATAAAAAGCTTGGTAAACCTTGCCAAGACCATCCAGTAGCCCATATGGCATTTTTTTTGTCTCTTTACTTTACGACTAAATAGCCAACTAGCAGCTCTTTCTATTTTCCATTATCTGCATGTATCATTTAGCGACTACTACTCTACATCGATCAAAGACCTTGCCTGCCGTTCTTTCTCTGTTTTTATCTTGTTTGCTTTAGCCCGTCTGTCACCGACGGTCTTTACAAGGGATTATGCCGAGTGACAGGGGTTGGGGCTTGGCTTTTAGTCAAGAGAACTCACACAGATGGTTCGTTCACAGTGGTTTGCAGTGTCTATCTTTAATGATGCGAACTGATCTGATCTGCTATGTGTTGTGTGTTATACTACTAAGATATATAGATAGCAATCTTACTTGTTTGTTAACTACATTTGCTGCGCGTAATCATAGGATATATATGAAAACACCACCAATTGGTTCAAGCGTCGATGGCGATATTGTACATATCAGTTGACGAAGATAAGTATATGTTTCTCAAGACCTGATGTTGACGGATGTTGACTGATTCGGGCGATATGTTAATAACTATGGTGGCCTTGTCTTATATGTGAATCCGGAGACAAAGACATGAGACGGCTTCACTACTTGGCTTATATACAACATTACATTGTAGATATCACGCACAATACACAAGGATGTTTAATCTGGATTTGGGCCCTGGATTTTGTTCTGTTGGTGTGCCTGAAAAACACACAAAATAAACAGAAGTGGTTATATTAATAGAAAGCGATCTTAAGAAAAGAGATATGGAAATGGAGAGTCTTAGCCAAGCTAGGCTACATAAACAATTCATTGTATTTATTAGTACAGTTAGTTGCTAGTACAAAAGAAAAAGGGGTTCGCCGTATTCAGACTGGGTACGTTATAACAATGAATGTTACTTGAAAAAATAAATAAATCTGTGTTCCTGACCACACAATGAATCGTTGTACGATATGGCTTGGGTAAAGTACGCACCAATCATGCCAAGTAAATGCTACTATCGTGTTATTGTCAAACCTGTGTTGATCTTCAGCAACAATATATCAGCAGTTACGACTTACTACGTCAAAAAATGGATGACAAGATGACCAGAGAAAGCCGAAGAAAGCACAGTCGTTTGCATTTGAAGTTCACCAATTTCCTGATCGGCAGTTTACTGTATGCATCGGTCACAATATGATATTCAGCTAAGCCACTGACGAAACGAAAGTTGGTAAGAGAGAAGGCGAGCAAGCGATATTGTAGAGGTTGTGGTATGGCGTTTTGTAATCTATGATCTCAAGCCATCGCTGTCATCTATGGCGAGGAAAGATTTGTACATTTTCGTACATTATTAATTAGACTGTCCTATATTTTTTGCTATGGCCGAAAAGCGACCCTTTCAGTAGGCAAGATAACCCAGCCTAACGTTTATCTACATCGCATATATGTATTGTACATATGTAAATAGAGGATAGTACTTAAACTATGGAAAAATATCGGTTTTCGGGCATGTTAGCGGCCTCGTTTTATGCTGCGGCAATATTGAACGGGAAGAAGACGATATACAAGAGAAGACGCTTGGCGAACAAGTTGGCTCGAGATCAGTTACTCCTACTAACACGGCGCCGGTATTGGTCCGTGCCACTGTTTGCTTTTCTCCTTGCTGGTGATCTTGTCTCTTTTTTTTTATTCTTCTGGGATTCCAGCATGTAGTTATGTATATATTCTAGCTTGAGTAGATACAGAATTCCGAGATGGAGCATCGTTCGGAACCGCTCAAGTAAAAGCTTCAACGCAATCTCGTCCGATTCGAGCTGGTATCCCGGCCTACGGCAATATTCGAGCCTAGTCCTGAATAATATCGTGTTCATCTTGGTGGCCCGATATCATACTGGCGTTAGTGCTTACTGAATACTTAAGATAGCTTTCTTAAGAGCGTTTTTCTTCGATGGCTAGTACCAGGCCTAATGACTTCCCGCGCGGCAAGTTGTTATATTTCCCTTCATCACGATTTCTACGGCTGTGATGACCCTGTCTTTATAGAATAGCAATCACGTTCCCTACCATTATATATACTAGTTTCTTTATCACCGAAGACGAATAATAAGAACAGAGGGGAAAACGCGGCAGTCATGTAGACAAAGTGAGAATATGGAACGCTGACTTGGATCGACTGGCTAAGCCTAGATAAGCTGCTTGAAGACGATCGATCGCCTTGCAAACCCTAAATCCATGGCGTCGATCACTCCATCTTACGGTAATATGGCTAGTCCCACACCTTTAGGGTATTCTCGTAGGACCAAAAGTAAAGATACATATAGACATGTTATATTGAGTCTTGTTTTGACCTATTTGAAGATGGCATGTGTGGGGGGGGCTGTTAAGCGCAATTCTAGCGAGCTTCTAGCGTGGTTAAAGTAGAGTAGTTACTTTGCTTTTTGTTCCCAGTCCCTCGAGTCTTCAAGTTCGATAGTGAAGAACAAAAATTCACCCCATCAATTACCCAATACGGTAATGAAAATGAGAAAGAGCAATAACTCAGTCAGAACTGTGTGTCTGTTTCGGGGCCTCTTTACTTCGGCCATAGCGTGATTTTTCTTACATACAACATTTTTTTTAGTGTGGCATGCATAGTTTGTCTCTAAAAGCGGCTAGGAAACATGGAATTAACTCAGCCTGTTCCCTCTCCCCCCCCCTTGCAGAGCAACAGAAAGGTGCCTCCGTATTATGAATAGACAGCAAACATTCATTGGCTAGCACTGACATGAGGAGGGAGCTTCCTTCTAGCATGCTCTACTATAGATCGTCTGTTACAGAGTGAGAATAGTCTTAAGAGATTGACGGATAGGAAGAGTCAGAATGAAAGTGATTGCAGATGAGCTACCAATTATCTAGGGAAGGGAAGGGAAGGACCGCAGAATATCGCCACATGTTACGTGTGAGTAGGAGTTGAATGTCACGGAGTAGACAGTTATCAGAGGTTAACTCGGTACTCATTACAGTTGTTCTGGAAGGATACATGGAAGATGTCTATGTGATTTAGTCTCATGCAAGTATGTGTTTTTGTTCTTTCCAATCTCACTTGAGTTCTCACTTGAAGCGAAAGTCTCGGTTATCTAGTTGAACGCATACCCGACCATAGCTCCCTTTTACTCGTTTCCTTTCTTTTGACAACCGAACGAGAAGAACCCAAAACTAGGTTCATCATGCATCTACTACTATGCAATGCAAGTTGATGTATATTTGCGTACAGTTCTTCGTATCTCGCCGTGTCCATCTCTAGTCTCCAGCGCGCCTCTGTTTCTGATCCGTGCGGCGTTTCTCTATTTCCTCATCCTTATTTACATAGTTGTAGTGTACAATGTTATGCCATTTTATGTACTAATGCAATGCAGTATCTCGCCCGTTCATACACAAATACAGCCGCATTAATGTCCTAGCGACGCACATATATGTATTTATGAGTACTGCTCTTGTTGTGATAGTATTGTCTGTTTGAGATGTCATCATGACTCCTTTCTGTCACTTTGTCCCTTAACTTAACCTCGCATGCAGAGAGTATGCATATATATATATATACATAATCTAGAAAGAACGGACCGTCCTTTCCATGCCACTCAGTGATTCTACGTTCTTTCTATAGCTAATAGGGCTTCGTTGTGGTGTGGTGGATGTGTTGGCAGCCCTGCTTCTTTTGAGTGGTTTGTTAGAAAAACAAGGTATCAAGACTCCTATAGGTGTATTTTTGTACAAGAGTCGAGAGCGGCACAAGCTGAAATAGCATTATAAAGAGCCAGGGTCTTGGTTTTGACAGGCTTTGTTCAGGTCAGTATACGGTGTAGTTGCTACAGTGCCCAAAAATGCGTCATGAATTTTAGTTTTGGGTAGCAGAAAAAGCAGATGGATACATGTACAGGGAAAAGAACTAGAGGAGGTGTGAGTGCATGAGAAAATGTACAATCTTGAATTCTCTCATGACGAAAGGAGTAAGATCTAATCGATCAGAGCCTTCAAGCTCTCAGAAATATTGCTACCATTTCAGAGTCTCCGTTTTAACAAAACAGCCAGTGCAATAATCCCCAAGTCGAGCGTTTTCTTGTCGGACAGCCTATGCTGGCTAGTTACAAATGTTACATACATGTATGATGACGGCTATGACCATGGAGATGGTCCATGACCATAAGTGGCTTCTTTCGCACGTAAACTAGAAGACTATGCGTTTAACTTGGCTATCAATCATGTGGTATTCTTGTTAGTTCAGAGGAAACCTCGACACAAAAATATCAGTACAACAAAAGAGAAACCATAATCGATAACCCTAGCTATCTATGACTAATGAGAACTGCCAGATGGCGGATGGCGTGCTGACAGTGCTGAACTCCGTCATAGCTTGGTTAGAATGTAGAAAGTAGAACGAAACAAAGAACTTGACTTTGTAACCGGCAGGCTATTTTTTTGCTAGCGGTTATATCGACCTGTATATGCTAGCCTATTTTGATTTAATGCTGCTTGCTTGCTATTTAGTGGCTTTCTAGAGTCTTTTTTAGTCCGGTGGATCAAGTGTAATGATCCTAAACAACCTAGAAATAGGCAACCGAAGGCCCTAACAAGGTAGGCTGTCTATTTATGTCCCTTCTGTATTAGCTACGGCCGTACAAAGCAAAGTTAGTGGCGAGATTCATAGGCCCCGTCTAATATCTGCTATAGTTTGAGAAAATCATTCTTCTAGACGTAGGAATGGGGTGTCAAACGTCAGTCTGTAAGACAAGAAGCAGCTCTATGGTTCAGGTGTATGCAATAGATGCTATATTTTTAGGGCTACTATTTGTTTAAAGTTACTCAGGATAGAGGCTCTTTCCGCCAGTTTTTGTTTCTTTCTTTTTCCGCTGTCTGCTTTCTTATCGTAACTGCGAACAGACTCGGCTCGCGCTGACCGGGGCTCGCCTTAGTAGACAGGCGTGTAAAGCATGTATGTCAAGTTTAAGTGTGGCTAGTTAGACAACCACTGTGCCATCTACTGAAGCTACTGTTTGTGTTTGTACCTATTTCTTTCTACACAAATATAAAGTTAAGAGACGGGGTGGGTGTAAATTCAAGCTAATCCTACATTAGAACAATAAGGGACAGATCTTAGAACGAGAAAACGAAAAAGACAAGAAGAGGTTGGATTTGTATCTTGAGAGAATATCACATTGTCAATGACTTGGCATGCTATGTAAAGATAAAGTTAAGAGCTAATATCTAACCCCAAACAAGATCATGTTGCCTCAAATCTTGAACGGTTGATCCCGTGGTGATCAGGCGGACTCTACACATCACTCTAAACTATATTGTGGCGGCTGTACTTCTCAGACTGTTCATATTAGAAGCGGCCTATGCTGGAAATGGTTGAGCCTTGGGCTGCTGAAGGCCAGAAACGATTTTAGAAAGCATGTCAACGGCGCGAGAGGCAAATCACTATTGTGCCAAGGTTTGTGTCTTTTCTTTACTGCTTTTATCACGAGAAAAAAGAAGAGGGGGGGCAGGTACTTCAGGAGTGGCATACAATGATATTGTTCTTATTGTTACTGAGATAACAGCATCCACCTTATTGTTCGGGCGTTTTACACTGTCTGCCAGGCGGCTTCGAGGCCCGGCAGACCGATAGCAAGTGAAAGAAAGAAAAAAAAAGAAAAGAATTATACTACATGGAGTAAATATATAGATATTCTTACAGGCGATTTCTTACGGACTATTAAGTCGCCTGGTGGTATAAGCGTCAGTGTATCTAGGGCTTGTGCGTTCAGTACTTGGATTGAAGCCTTCTGTATTTTGTGGCAAGATATAGGCGGGTTGCCAAGGTGTCATCTATGCAACACAAAGAACAGAGACAAGTGAACTATCACTTCATGTATGTACAGCTAGACTGATTTTTCTGCTATAATTAATACTGTTTCCCTTCCATTGCATAAATCCGAGTTCCTAGGCGGTGAAGAAAGAAATAGAGATTTATACCAAATAAAAGAAATAAAAGAAGACAAGATGGGTTGGTGTAAGTTAAGAAAACGCCAACAACGTGCCATTCGCACAAACCGAGCTTACAATAAGTTAAAGTGAGCCCCCCCTCAAAAAGCTACTTTATTTCATTGACAGCACATCTACTCTACATAGTTAGACAGTAAGGTATGTACAGAAAAGGCAGGCTCAAGGAGCTTACTAAACAAAGCCTCTACGATATTAGCTCATGTATATTGCGCATTGCGGTGGCCGCACCCGGGCCCTGCTATTGCTTACTCTCTTCTATTCCCTTAACCTTGGATCTATATAAAGAAAATGTAAGGTGCATATTAGGTTATCAGAGGATACTACTAGATCTCATTTGGCCTTCCAAGATTTCGGCTCGCACTATCGTCTCGAGGCCCGCTTGTAACCTTGATCGGCCGTTAGTTTGCGCCAGGCTCAGTAAAGCTGTCCATTCTTGACAATACAGAGAAAATGGCGTGCTACTACTATTACCATGATAGTTCCTATCATAGAATGTTCTATACATGAAGAAGTAAAAAGAGGAAGCTATATTCCAATACAGCATGTCACATATCTTTCCGTCTGGTTTATTCTTGGCTTTCTTTAGTTTTCGCCTTTATCTACAGCCATACACCCCTTCTAGTTCTAATTGTATGTATTAATATGTCTGTCAAGCGGTCTGTCCTTTACACTCTAGATATACGAACATGGTGGTCATGTCTCTTTATTTCCTTCCAAGCACTGACCTTCGACAAGTCAAATCTATGTAAATCTAAGGGGACTTTGTTAGGTACATTACCGCTATCTGTAGACCAATAAAAAAAAACAAGCAGCGGCTAAGGCACGTATTTCTATAGGTACATATACCAATCTTGATTCCAAGTTATTAAAAGGGTTAGGATAGGGTCACGCGGCATTACGCTATTAACCCCTCCCCTGGGCTTTCTATTTTCTCTCGCTGTATTTTTAGTGTGCTCACAGGCTTATATTTATTTCCATGTCTAAACATGCTGCTCAGTGGTTGTGTATTTGGTTCATAGTTCAACTTGCCATTCTTCTAGGCGAGTACTACAATTAGTTCTTATTGTCTCTCTTATATTTGACCGTGGTTCTTCGTATATGCTGCGTGACTAAAGAAAGCAAACAAAAGAACAGTCACGATGGCAATTCGTATGGTTCGGAACCGACTAGCCATACGTCGTGATATGTATAGGCTTTGTCTATGAACGTACTATAAAAGTACCGTTAAGCAATAAAATATACGGTAGTATAGTAGTGGAGTATAAGATACTGTATCAAGCTAACGTTACCGTGGGACGGCAAACGTTATCTGCACCATAAATGGCCTGCTATCAGGCTGACCTAGAGTATTAGGCTATAGGACCATGTTATCTCATGACCTGCTATTACCTACTGCTTCTATGAGATTATATTCTCTTTTTCAGCATAGCAACAATTATTTACGGGCCCACGGGCTGACGACGACGGCGCTATTTCATCTTGTTTCTAGCCTGGCGCTTTGCTCACAAAAGAGACCGCGGCCACCCCCGTCGATCAACGGTTTGATGGTTGGGCGACTTGATCTTCTTGTGGCCCTCTTGTGGCTTCGACACCACTCTATAAAACTAGAAAGAAGAACGTTTTCCCATGTTCTAGTTCTCTTCTTACTGTGATATTATTATAGCATATGTAAAAAAGGGACAGGTAAAGAGTAGAGTATTGGAGGGTTCAGAACGGGCAGCAATGACACGTTGATATTGTGGTCTAGGCGTCTATCTTGACAAGCCAGTTCGAATCTACAGAGCACATACCTTGGATAGGGCGGTTATAGTTAGAGTTACAAACGCAAATCGAAGATTGTGTCAGGCCAGTTGCTGCATTTTAAGGAGATAACAGATTCTCTGCACTCAATAGAACTGAAAAGGACCTTTTGTAAACTATCATCCGTGAGTTAGTTGGCGTGACTGCTGAAGAAGCAATGGTCCGTGACGAAGAGAGAGTTAATTTACTACATGAAGTCTGATCAGACCAATCAGTTTGCCAAGAGGACAACTAGATCGCGCAGCTTAAAGCTGGGCTTATCTGTAGTCTTTCGATAGGCTATTGTGGCGTTCATATGAAGCCGCAAAACGTCATGTCGCAGCCGCTGAGATACTGCCGCACCCGGGTGACCTGGTCTGAAGGATACACAAAGTAGAGGGCGTTTCCCTTCTCGCGGGATATGCGGCAGATCTGATGGTAGTACAGAGGGTGTCATTTTTCAACACCCGTAAGCGTGGTGGCCATTTTTGTAATCTCAATGATGTAAGTGGCTTGTACGAGTAACGGTCTTTCTATAAACCAGATGTCTTCACTGTATGTCTCCTTCTATCATGAGATTTGTCTTTGGCTACGATTCTCTTGATACGTGACGCACGGGGATCGATTACGTCTAGATAACAAGATAACTGAAAGAAAAACAAGTATAACATGCTTTTGTACAGAGCTTTACTTGGCCTTCTCTCTGTCCATTGACCACTTGTCTATGGACACGACACGGAATCCCTCACAACGAGCCTTCCTAATAAAGCAATATGCTTGAAACTTATGTTCCCTTTCTCACAGCTGACGTGCTTCATCGAGCGTTTCCGCTTTGGGTTCTTGCGATGGCCATCTATAGATTTTGGAAAGCTTATCACGATTTTGGAGAACTATGTGGTTACTGCCTCCCATGTCGCCATAGTAGATATTCTCAATGCACTCTGGTTATCGCACATGACAGTATCTCCAACTATAATATCACGAGTCTAGTCCCGCTATATCATCAACCTGGACTTGTTTCCGCATAAGCAAAGACCATCTGACGCCAATCTTCCGCCAGTATTTCTTGCTTTCGCTCTGTGATCTCCGCCCATCTGACTCCCGCTCCTGCCTCTGCCTCTGTTCTGTGTCTAGCTTTTGTTCCTGTTGGGTAAGTGGTGACATTGTATCTTTTCTGTATCTGTATAGATTATCATGTTGTGCCAGGACCACTGTGCAACAAAAGATCCTAATAGCGACATATCTGGGGTCTAGCAACGCTATATTCCGCATATGATAATGTGTTAATGTTGCGAATGACAAGCTAAGTTTGTGTATTTGCGCACCGGCACCATTCTGTCACCGGAATAAGAGGACATAACAAGAAAGGAAGAAGAGAAGGAACAACAAGAAGAAGGGCCCTTGCTGCTAATTATCTCAACAGCGACGTTACAGTAAAATTTAGCTCGAGCCCCACTGCCTACTGTTACTTCAAAATGTATGTGTAGTTAAATAAACTTGGCTTCTAGCTTTTAGCTTCTAGTTGAGTGAAGCAGGGTTCGCGGATGATGACAAAGGTCCCTGCGGCGTTCATAGGTTTGGCTGACATATATTAGTAAATTGTAGTTTGGTAGATGCTATGTTTTTGTTTTTACTACCATCCAGTATGCTACCATAATGAATGTGATAAAGCTGGCTTGTTACTGTATAAACTATCCCCATTGAGTTTTTAAATTGAGCCTCATCGGGTAAATACGAGAAGACAAGAGTGGAAAAACGACCGAACTATGTAGGTGGACGGGTCAAATCCTATAATAATAATAATAATAATAATAATAATATTGATAATATAGATGTGGTTTCCCCTTAGCTATATTACTCTCCTTTTCTATATATGCATCTTTCCGCTTGTATACGTGAACTCTGATGGCAATTTTGATAATGCCTTGAAGCTTAAACATCACGTTGAACTTTGCTCCATTATAAGTGATTCTTCTCCGAGCTTCACAGCAACTAGAAAGGCTATATATCTCTAGCCTTTGTGAAGCCGGCCCGCCCAAGTTCAAGTTGGATATGTGTACATAAATAGCAAGCATTAAACATCGAAAGCACGAGCCACTCCGTGTTTCTTTATGTCAGGGACCATAGGGGGGGCAAAGCAAGACGAGGAACTTATCAAGCAAGGCTGATGAGAATGAGATGATTTTGGAGTAAACGAGGATATGGCAGGCTTATCTGTATATACCTACACTCCGTCTATAGTGACATCATAATCATCTGGATATGCGTAGGGAATGATGATTCAACCCGTTTCTATGTTACAGCTAACAAACTGTACCATATTGGACAGTAGGGACATGATTATATCTGACTTACTTTCATTTCATAACAAGACTGGCTTCTCATGTATGATTATTCTCGGCACTGGCCAGGCACTAGGGCAGGGTTTTATTTTCTCGCAAGGTTGTCCAGCGCTCAGATCATGAAGATGCGGATTTCTTTCCTTTCTTTCCTCTCCATCCTAACCTTTTTTGAACTATCCACCGGATAGATACGTGAAAGGACCCCCTTCTTCTTCTCTAAGCTCGAACCAATAGGCAATCCATCAGCAAAAGAACAGGACAGATCATGGCTCGGGATGCAGTAAATATCTCCACTGTTACTGACTACTTTAGTGCTGTTTATGTATAATGAAGATATGATAGACTTTAGTTTCGGTGCCTTGCAAGTCTACTGTCAACAATAGCGAGAACTATATGTTTTGGTCTCCAGCATTTGTTTACTATCTCTGTGCCTTTATAATCAATCTCCTTTCTTTCCAATGATACCTATATTGAAAGGATCGAGAGGAGAGAAGATCAAGAGTTAGTCGATTTCTGTAACGGTAGCTAAGAAGACTTGGGATGGCAGTTATCTGTCTAGGTGTAGTCTGTATTATTTCTGAGTATCCTATTATAGTGTGCCTTCCCTGGACAGATTATGTTTGCTTGAGTTTGCTGATAGAAGACTAGAAGGCTGTATAACTTCTTTCATAAACCGGGGTCGCCTAAGGCCATAAAAATAGCACTAGATGGAATTAGACACCAACATACACAAAACCACGATGTTTTGCCGTGATATTGACCATCTAAGATAGAAACGGAATAGAACCGGCTAGCAGGCCTGTCCCGGGAAGTAACCAAAGTCTTGGCAGCCCCCCCCCCCCCCCCCCGCAAGATGTACTTCTAATGACGAAGTGAGAAGACCGGCTAAGTGATCGAATCTGTGGCTTTGACGCCTCCATCCAGCTGCTCGCCAGGACGAAAGAAGCTCTAATTAGCAGAGGAACGACATTATATACAGACACCCGCTGTTGCCTCGCCACGATATTTCAGCAGCCGGTGTATCATAGTGGCCCTAGCTAGATGTTATTCATGTATAGGCACTGTTGAATGTGCGGAAATAAAGAAGGAAACGAGGCAATGAGGACGTGAAGTGAGCCGCCTTATCGTCCTTTCGGTATTAAAATCTCAGTGTTTTTCAAGGCTTCAAGGGTACTAGAACTGAAAGATAACAGTTTCTAACTGACAAGCATGGACTAGCTGCTGGTCAACGCCTCCAAGTTGCATCTGGTGGTGTGAAGTAGTGTGGAGGGAAGATCATCTCCGAGCCCAAGAACATGATGATGCATCTACTTTATTGTATATTTTGCCTCTAGTTGCCTCTAAATCTAGACGGCGCGGAGACCATGTTACAGTTCGCAGTTCACGGTTCACAACACTATACATGTATATGCAGTCTTCAGTCTTCAGTCTCCGCCTCCAGCTACGATGGCCCAGGAGGCCCTTGTTCCTTTATTGTCTCTGTCTTTCTCTCTATATGTGCTTGTAACTCGAAATGATGGTCAGTGTCGTTCAACCACATACGCTAGAATGACGCCGTGATCAACAAAAGGTTAGCTCCGTGCTGTATATTCTCTCTTAGCTGGCCTAGAAACATCACGCTATCGCTGTCTCTGGAGACTCTTCGGCCACGAAATCGACGTTAGGCATCCGAAAGGCTCAGAGAAGGACCCCATGGACAGAACTGGCCATAATGATGACGCGGGCTAGGATTTGGGGAGGAAGCACAGGGCTCATGAGCTGACAAGAGGAATATCATCATGTAGTGATCTTCTGTCACTCCAGTATTCTAGACGGGAGTTTGTGGTAATAGTAGGAGATTTTAAGGAAGAAAAAAGAAAAAAGAAAAAAGAAAAAAGAAAAAAAACGCAGGTACCAGGTACCAATCGGACTGTCGGTACATACACATCAGATATGGATTTGATAGTGGCATTAATCCGATGGACCAAGACATGCTAACCCTACTGTACATGTGTGAATAATTCAGTGATCAGCACTTGTAAGCCTGGGAAAGTCTTTCTCTTGTCCTACCTAGTAAGTGTATGCCGTGTCATTTGATTGGAAAAAAAACGTCTATAACTATACAGATCACTGTCGTACATACATGTACTATATAAGCCTAGCTAGACTTAATTAGAATATCATGCAAATCAATGCCATTTCTTTAAAGAAATACTGACAGGCCTAGACTCGAAAATACCAAAGATACATGGAATGTCTTATAGCGACGCAATTTACGACAGAGTCAAAGACAAAATGCCTAGATTGACATACAAAGTCTCACGGGATATCACGAGAGTGCTGCTTTAGATACTCTATAATAGCTCTAGAATATGTATAGTTATTAGTATTTTTTAAGCACATAATGTGTAAGACAACAGCCGCATAAAATCTGTTGAGTAAGAGAGACCCAGGGTCATGTCTTTCTTTGTATCTAGAGTGTCTTGCCTTGTAAAATTGCCCATGCAGTTGATCTGACGTACAGTCAGCTTTTTTTCTTCATTTTTGGTATGTTTATTGGTCAGATGACGAGCTTAACATAAAAAGAAGCAGCTGTGCCTATATTTGATGATGGAAATGTTTCTATCTGTGGTATCATACAAGTAGATCTCAAAAACACCAGTAAATCGACGCTGTGGATATAGAGGGTCCGAGACAGATTTCAGGGGACAGGGCATCATAGTACAGTCGATGGGCTGTCGCTACCACACCTATTGCACTATTATCACTTCTACTAGAACTGCATTGCGGCGCGGTTTGCACAAAAAGACTCCGTCGGACGGTATGATGGCGATTAGAAAGCCCGAGATAAGATATCTTCCACCTTCACTACAAGTTATCAAGTGCATCAATAGAGACCGGCGGTCCCCGAACAGGCAAACGATCCCAGAGGTTCGTCTGAATAGCTAGATAGCTAGATATAGGGCAACTGACATGATCTCTGCGAACGTAGTGGGTGCCAGACAGACATAACTTTGATATATGTAAGGACTTTTAGGCGTTCGGAGGGCTTTGTGTTTGCCAGAAAATAGAAGAGAGGAGTAAAGAAAGCAAGGTATCCGGTAGGCTTTAAAAAATTGGGGGTGTGAAAGGGATGAGATGGGTGGGTGGGTGGCTCTTAATTCTGCTGTTTTTATGCTGCCATCAGAAGGGCTACAAAGTACCCAAGTTTGGGTTACAATGAACTATAGGCGAAAAACGGCACGCCAAACTACTTCTAGCAGCTGTTCATGCTAGGATTTTTCTTCTTTCTAGCATTTTACTCGTTTTTTCTCTAGCTATGATGTACTGATTCATGCTCTATCGAAATAATTCCGGTGTGCCAAGATGGCAATATGACAATAGTGCCAAAAAGAGGTGAAAAAACCCGGTAGCGGAATAGTAGAAAAGGTTAAAGCAGGGCAAGGGTTAGATTGTCATAGTTTGTAGGCTTGTAAGGCACATCATGTCACTTTAGTTTTACTTGGCCAAATAGCTAAGAACGACTCTAGAATATTGTGTCAGGCAGCAAAAGTTCCTAAACTATATATGTACTAGTGCAGTAGTAGAGATAGCTGTATATCTGTAAACAAGCTTTAAGAAGGCCGTGAGTTCTAGTACCAACGTCTTATAGAGAAGCTTATGAGTTAAGTTAGAACAAGTTGGAAAAGCAGTGGTAGCCATTTTCTTCACTGTTTATTTTTGTCAAGACAGCCATTCTAACTCACTAAAAGCAGGAGATGTTGACGAGAATAGAAAATCGCTAAGAAAATAGGGAAGCAAAGAAAAAAACGAATCGAGAACAAGATGCCCAAGTGACAAGGGGGGGGGGGGGGGGTGGGATCGTTCGGGTATGATTAGGGTTGTTTTGCCAAATGAGGAAATATCTGCGTGCTGGAAGACTGGCAAAATCATGTTGCCAGGCCTTTACTCAAGATATATACTTTGACAGCTTGATCTTCCAACCAGAAGACGCCCTCGCTGTATATGTACTACGCAGTCAAGTACATAAAGATCTTATCAGCTCGCGCCGCTTCAATGTACTAATAAGCGGACTGGGCGAAGCGATTACCACCTCGGCATAATAGAGTTGGTACTTTATGCCAAGACGTCTTTCACTCTCAAGAGGCTATGTTCGCTGTCAAAAAGTACCGTCAAAGTGTTTGACATCTGAAATAGGCTTAGAGAAATAATATAAACTTCGGAAGCCGGCGGTAGTAATAATGCTGCCCGGTTTCTCAAGACGGCCTTTAAAGAGGCTATTTTCATGGAAGGCCTAAATCAGCAAGAGGGAATAGAATCTTAGCTACAAAGTATATTCAAGTACAGTAACAAGATAAGATGCCACCGCATTACCATACTCCAACGCAATGAACTAAACAGCCGTAGCAGGATCGAATATTTGATCGATCTCCTCCAGAGTGCGGCCTTTTGTCTCGACCCAAGTGAAGTAAACAACCAGCCAGAACAGGACGTTCCAGCTAGCATTAACCATATATGTCCGCCAGCCGATACCCTTGAACATGTACGGGAAGACCTCAGTGACGAAGATACCGCAGACACGAGCCCAGAAGACAAATACAGCCATACCAGTACCATGTATGTTGTATGGCAAAACCTCGGCAGGGTACATGCTAGTCGGCGGAGTGATACCAAAAGAGTAGCAGCCCAAGAATAGGAAGATGCCGGCGATGGCCACAAAGAACAAGAACTGGAACGCGGACAGGACTAGGTTGATTTCCATCTGGGTCTTGCTGCTAGAAATACCAGCCCGAGTAAGGATATCATCGTAGTAGTAAGTAATAACATTGCGTCCTGTAAACATAGCCAACGGTGTCATACTGCTAGCCAGTGCCAGGCCGTTGATGCGAACAAGAACGCTGGAGGCTTAGGCGGTGCGGTTGTTGTGGGCGAGCCAGCGTGGAGCTTCAGGCAGAATGATGAGCAGCAAGATTGGCATGGCGGCCTGGCAGATACACGGGATGCGCCAGGCCCAGTTAGACGGGTCCATAGGCTGGGTCTATAGTAGGGGAAGATAGTGTCATGGCCGAGATAGCAATAGCCGGCTTACGACCACGTATATCCATGATCCAGCCGGTAAACGAGAGCACCTAGAAGAACAGCCGCAGCAATAGCAGAGGATGGACTTAGGTATGTATGCCTGTAGAACCTCAGCACCAGCCATAGAGCTAGTGTTCTTAACAAGTGCCGAGATTGTAGATGTAGTGGTGCTGTCAGTAGAGTGCAGAACACCGCAAACCTGTGCTTTCGACACGACAAACGAGGTGTACGAAAGACCGTAGCCAAAATCCCACATGGGCGTTGTTTGGCGGGCTTCGAGCCAGAGATAGCCAACTAAAACACCCTCTCCATAGACAGAAACGTCGTTAGCCGCGTCGCCTGGGAAGAACTGCATTGCGCCGTAATCTTCGATGCGCTGTACTGGGATTGGCTGTGCCGAGCACGGCATCAGCCAGTGCGTTGTCGTTCTCCCAGCCCCGGTACTTGGCCTGTACGATGGCTGACGCGGAAGCTTTCCAGGGCATCGAAACGGCGCAAGCACTCTGCACTAGGATAGCAGTCGTCGAGCTGTTGGCGGCAAGAACAGCCGAGGCGAATTCCTGTGCGCCGCGGCAGCGACAGCGACGTGCGGTCGATGCCTTCCTTCTCTGTGTCGTTGTTGTGTCCGATGACGAGTACTACCGCATCGGCAGAAGCTGCGGCTGCTACTGCGGTGGCAAAGAGAGCCTCTTCGTCGATGACAGGCGCAATGCCAAAACGAAGGCCAGATAATGTGTATGTGTAGAAGAGAGTGTGGCCGTGAGGTGCTAGCGGCAGCGGAACTGCCAGCGTGTCGATTCGAATGCGGTACTGTTGGCCCTTGGCAAAGCTCAAGCGGAGGGTTTTGTTGATGCTGCCACAGTTCATAAAGTTACCGCCAGCCTCGGTCCACTGCGAGTTGTCAGACTGTGATTGTTGCAAAAGGCCTGCTTTCTGTAAAGGACCTCAAAGACGGCCGACCGACACAGCGACATGATCGGATTCTAACACCTTGCCCTCTTTAACGGCGCTTGGGAGGGCAGCGCCGTATCTTATCGGCGGGCTGGGCATCGAAGAGATCAGTTCTGGCGACGACACTGTCGATAGTGCTATTCAGACCGCCCCAATCACTCATAACCAAGCCGTCAAATCCCCTATCGTCACGCAGGATATCAGTGACAAGGCTACGACTGCAGTCTAAACGCCTTTGCTATAAGCAGCTCCGATAGTCCCAGCCAACTCTACTATGTTTTCCAGAAAAGAAAAAAAAAATCAAGTAAAAACAAGATATGTTTCTCCCGAAACCGTACGCCGAGTCACGGAGTAGCTTATACGAGTTCATAATGAATAAGTAAATAAATTGAATAACTATTGATATGTACATGTACATGTACAATATATGTGTACATAGCTAGACACTATTGCGGAGCACCAAACGGATCCGCATAGCCTAGAAGCCACTTAGAAGACAACGTTCCATCCTGGCTATAGGCCCTGTTTAGCCTCTAGGGGGTTCTGTTTGGTGTACAAGCTCCCCACTATGGCTAGTGCGGTAACAGCTTACTCTTCCACTCTTAGCCGCTATATGATTCTGCCTAAAAGGATGTCGAAGGAATTCTGTGTTCGTCAGACCTGTTAGGGTATCATGTAGCAACACACAATACAACAGAAGGGGAATCATACTTAGCAATCAACAGCCATATCGGCTATCAGCAGTGCCGAACGGCGACTGGCCATCCAGAATCTCCGTGAGAGCGATTGCACGCCACAGGATCCACATCACGATCGCAGATTTCACACTAGTTTGCAAGAAGCTGTACCCCGAGCTTGCAGGTCTTAGAGTATTGATATACAGGCATTTCCCGAGCACTCCAAAGACCTTTTTCTATTTCTGGATACCGACTTCTTCATATTCCCAACGACTCCTCCCCCAGACCACTTACATCACAATGGTCTTTTCTGATGAACGCATCGCCGTCATCGGCGGAGGTCTAGGCGGCATGTCATTCGCCGTTTCAGCTCTTCACGCCGGTCTCACCAACTTTACTGTGTACGAGTCTACCTCACAACTAACCGAAGTTGGCGCTGGTGTCAACATTACCCGCAATGCCAACCGGCTTCTCGATGCCATGGGTGTCAGCCCAGCCATGCTGGAAAAGTCGTCCCATGATCCGACTCTCTACATGGAATACCGTCACTACCGCTCTGGAGAGTATCTTGGCCAGATCGACGAGTTTGGCGAGCCCAGCAGTCGCCAGATTCACCGTGCACATCTGCTTGATGCTTTAGTTAGTCGCGTACCCGAAAAGTATATCAAGCTAGGCAAGCGTCTCTCTACCATCGCCTACAGTCCGGCCACTACTTTTCATACTCTGAGCTTCACCGACGGCACTACAGCAGAGGCAGATATCGTTGTTGGCTGTGACGGCATCAAGTCTGCTGTGCGTGCTCACCTCGGCCTGACTGATTCGCCTATCTACAGCGGACAGATGGTCTATCGCGGATACGTTTCGTACGACGACTTGACGCCCGAGACTGCGGATCTGCTCCGCCGCACGATCAACTTCCGTGGCCCTCAGCGCCATGTTCTGACTCTGCCAATCGGCAACCCGGAAAACAACTGTGATCGTGTGGGTGTCATTGGATTCATGACTGAGCCTCTGGAGGGCTGGAAGAGTGAATCGTGGCTGGCCAGGGCCCCCATCGATGACCTGGAAGTTCACGTGAAAGACTGGTGCGGTGCTGTTCAGGAGATCATCCATGGTCTTAGAAAGGGCAGCGAGGATGGCCAGATGCTGAAGCAGACTTTATATGTTCGCCAGCCATCCGAAAAGTGGTTCGATATCAGCAGTGACAGCGCCAAAGGTATCGTGCTACTAGGCGACTCTGTCCACTCAACTCTCCCCCACCAAGGTTCGTAATAGCCCTATTATAACTATGTACATCCGTGATATCTGATACATTGCTGACACGAGACTCAATGCAATATATAATAGGCCAAGGTGTTTGCCAGGCCATCGAGTCAGGATTTGCCATAGCTCAGATCCTCAAGAACTGGCCGTCAAAAGATCTAGCTGCTGCTTTCAAGTTCTTCCAAGACTTCCGCAAGCCCCGCACCGACCATATCACGTCCTCTAGCTACGAAACTGGCAAGATTGCTAGTGCTGATATCCCCGAAGAACAGTGGCCTGTCATGTTCGATCCGGTGCTGCTTCGGGAACGCATGAAGTGGGTTATGGAGTTTGATGTGATTGGCGAGCTGTTCACGAAGCTGCGTGATGTTGGATATGAAGGAAACGGTGAGATTGAGGCTAGAAACGATAGTCTGACTAGCGTAAAGGTTTGACAAATAGTAGTGTAGAGTTGTATAAAGAATGTCTATATTTTGTTTGAAGAGTCGGTTGCTTTAGGGTTTGATAAGACGTGGTCTATTACAAATGAGCATTGTGGGATAAAATAATTATTTAATATCATGATGAATAACTATCATAGGAGATAGGCAATTCAAATGTAGTATAATATTATCTCGAGATAGATTGAATGAGGGTTTCATAATGGTTTATCAAGCATGTATATAAAATATGATTATCTTGTATTTCAATGTTGTTTCTACATATATATATGTCGTGTTCCACAGAGTCAACATCAAGTCTCAATCTTGTCTACTTATTTATTTCTTCTCATGAAACATTCTCAGGTGCTCATCATATCAGATAAGCTCCAAGTAGGACCTCAGCACCAGCAGCACAACTACAGCAACGTCCGTCAGTAAATAGTATAGTCAAAACCTCTATCAAGGACAAAGGCAAAGGTTACATACTCTTCAGGAGTTCAGTACTCAGCCGGGTTGTGACTGACGCGCCATCTTTGCAGCGGACGAAGATCATCGACGTTGGAACTTTGAAGCTAGTATAGACACTATCGTGACCAGCGCCACTAACCAGCTCCATATCCCAGCCAATATCCTTAGCAACAGCTCTCACTAGTATACCAACGGATCGCCTGCACTCCACGAATGATGCCCACGGGATTCTCCGTAGCGTGTAGAATTGGACCTTGTTCGATGTGAACTTCGAAATGCGCCGACAGCGGCATCGCGTCATAGCTACAAGGAACCTTTCCCAGATAGCCGATATCCTATAGGGCACTCTTCAGTGTAGCGCCGGTAGAATCTGTCCGTGCATATTCCGTAGTGAATTCGCCTCCCCAGACTCCACTTGCCAGCATAACCGGAGGGAAACGGGCACCCTCCTCGTTAGTCCAGTCGACAACAGCTAGCGTAGCATAGGGTTTGATTCCAGACGCGTGGACTGTGCGAAGAACCTCGAGGCAACTCGGTACGCCAAGAATTCCATCGTATTTGCCACTGGTTAGCTGTGTCGAGGTGCCAGCCGAGGCCAATGGGAGGCAAGTCGTTGTTCTCGCCGGGATAGACTGCGAAGATGTTGCCCGGCTCGTCCACTGTCGCAGTAAAGCCAAGGGCTTCGGTTGTTTTGGCGAACCAGGAACGGACACTGTCATCATCGGCATTGCAAGAAACACGATCTATAAGGCGAGAGAGAGAAGACAAAAGGAAAGTTGCCATCACCTGCGTTCGTCAATGGGTGGAAATTCGCGTGTTGGGATATGGCACTCACTCATGCCACCATCGGGCGTATTTCCCCATTGGCATGATTACTCTAAAGCAGCCACTATGCGCATGCCGTCTGTTTTCACGGAAGCATAGCGCTCTGGGATGGCCAAAGTGGAAGCAATAGGCTCTTCAGGCGGACTCGTGATGATTTCGAAGCTTGGATTATGTCGGAACAATGTTGGGATAGAATATGTTTGATGAGACGATAGATCTGGAACACTACGAAAGACAAGCACAGCGAGATCTTAAGCTCTAATTAATAACGAGAGGGGCCTTCATCTTCAACTCCCCATGCCATCGTGCTATCACAACTTGTATGCCATGGTTTGTGATATCATGAAAGCCATATCTCTGCGCTTCCGCGAAAGCAACCGTTCATGGGTCTTTTTGTAGTCAGAGAAGCTCACCACTTCGATAGAAGCATCTTGATAGTACATTTCCATTTCAGTGTACGTGTATAAGTCGGCTTGGTATGCATAATCCTGGTCAAACTATGTCATGTAGTTTCTTCGTCGCGGATAAGTGCGTATGCCAACCCTACGATTGTCTAACCCTAATCACTTACATGCATTCTGAAGCTACAATTAGTTCTGTTTCTTTTCCATAGTGGCTCTACAATGTTTGATAGCCAGTTACCCTCACATTCCTATAAGATGAATCGTGCACAAGTAGTCTGCGATCATCTGCTTACTGCATCTTGTTTCCTTGTCTCGCCATTCGTTCCACTATTTTGCATAATCAAAGTAGCAATGGTATCTTAGTGCTAGAGGAGCATCCTATCCCGTGCTCGTTGCCGTCGGCGCAAGATGAAGATAAGTAAGCCTATGTACGATCAAGGTTAATGAGATACATCTGCTTCTGCTTCAATGTCGACTGTGAACACCGTCTGGGATGAGGCAACGCTGAGCAGAGAGACCGAGAAGTTGCGGGCTACAATCATAGCTAGTCCTGTACTTCAGGCCATGGTTGCCACTACGCTGCCGACAGGAGCTGGAGCTACGGAACTACTCGGTAGGGTTAGAATGGGAATGACCCCATCTGCAGCCAAAGTTGGTGCGGTCCGACCTGCGCCTTCTTCTACCCGGCCAACGACTAGGCCTTCACCAAGAAGCAGCACAACTGTGAGCTTTGGGAGAAGTATGATCTTAGTGTCTGAATATACAGCAATACTGCCCGCAACTACGGTAAGGGGCTTCGGCGACGCTCAAATGGACATTGGAGTGCGGCCTAGCCATGGGTTTCTCACCGTGTATCTTATGCTGGCAATCGCTGTAACCCTGGGCAGTGCTGCAGATGGATATGAGGCACGGTGTACTGCTTTAGGTGTAGCGCTCTTTGACGAAGGAATTGCACATCTATGCCCTTGCCGAAGTTCCATCCGACTTGGCATGGCTGCAAACAACACTTCTAGTTCTTCTTTACGCGACAGTCGTTCCTCGATGTGCCAATGTCTGGGTCCTATCCGGCGTTGTCATGCGTGGCTGTCTCGAATTAGGGCTGCATCGTGAAGCACCGCCAAATATGGCGCTTCATCCACGCGAGATCATTCTTCGCCGAAGAATCTTCTGGACGGCTTACTGTATGGATCAGGGCATCTGCGCCGAATTGCCACCAGGTTGCCCGCAGCAGATGGGAACTCTGCCATAGTGTGGGCTATCATACATGTAGGCTTCTGAGTGATATGCTAGCTGTCAATTTCCACCATGCACCAATAGTACCCGAAGGCACAGGATGGCCAAACTGGCTCGAGTCGATGGAGGCCCGTTTGAATTTATAGATAACACTGTTGGGCCAGCAGGAACAGCAGCAACAGATCCTGGCAAGCTTGGAGCCAAAGGTAACACTGTGCAACTGGCCCATGCCTGAGCGTTATTGACGCTTGACCGCCCATCACAGAGTACCGCGGCTAGCAGAATCGGCACTGCTCCGGGCATTTCAAGCTATGTGCAGCAGAAAAACTGTACCATGCTCATATTGCCAGCAGATTATTCCACCAGCCATAAGTTATAGCCCACCATACATACACTTAAAGCAGCAACTGTAGTGTTGTTTGCGCTTAGACATGAACACACACACATAGATTGCAGCTGCCTATTTGGCCTCTGCGATATTTGATATGACCAAATTACTGACGGGCAATTTTCTCACAAGGATGGCGTAAAGTGGCTGTACATGCGGGTGTCGATGAACGGCTTCTTGGTCCACTGATCGAACGCATTTTTCTAGGCGGAAATGCTGGCGAGAATGGACATGGCCATGATTTAGGTGAACGCTTTGGGTCGGCTCAAGATGCCGAGCTTATGAGGCTTTTGTACCCAGGCCCGGCACAGCGAGAGAACTTGAGATTGGGTTTCAGAAATAAAGCCCAAGAAGGAGGAATTCAGCCCATTTGACTTCAACTTGCTGATGGCAGATGAAGAATTCTGGAATGGTGCCGGAAGCCAAGCAACTGATGGAAATTGGATCTGGAATACAGATGAGCTGGATATAGCGTTTTAGAGAATGGATAATATCAAATAATTGCGACAGATGTATATCTGCTTTATTTCATTTCGTATCTACACTAGTGAAGCCGGCCACTGTATTTTTTGTTTCTTCTTTAGATAGGACGCATTCCCCGGCCTAAGAAGGTTCTCTCGCCGAATTCCCTCTCGGCAACCTGGAACAGCGGTAGGCCCATGAAATAGCCAACGCCATTGTTTCCGATAGCCTCCCATGTGCTCTGGGCTTCTTCATCGCCAATAGTAATGAGCTTTCCTCCACGACCTCCGGCAGCAGCATCAGCAGCCAGCTGGATCGAGCAGCATTTCTCGAGCAGGATGAACCAAGCGATGGTAGCCTCGATGGTAGGACCGGCGGTCAGCAGACCGTGGTTGCCGAGAAGAGCGGCTTTGCGCGGGCCCAGAGCCTTGGCAATCTGAGCACCCTCGTCAGAAGCCAGGACAAGACCGGCAAAGTTACTGTGTTGAAGAAGTTAGCTGGTGGCTAGAAGTGTAGATCGGATATGGGAGACGTACGAATAAAGCACGACATCGTTGTAGAAACAGCAGAAGTCCTGGGTCAGCATATCGAGATTGCGGCCAGTGGTGCACATGGCGCGGCCATAGGTGCTGTGGCAGTGAGCAGCACACAAAATATCGGGACGAGCCTTATGGATCTCAGCGTGGATGGCATAAGCGGCTAGTAAAAGAAGATACAAGAAATATTGGTCAGCGTTTAGTGTTCTCTCGGAAGCAATTCCATTTCTTTTTATACTACAACGCACCATAGTTAAGACGTCTGTTCTCGCCACCCTCGACGACCTGGCCGTCATGATTAACGCGGATCAAGTCATCGTCTGTGATCAGCGAGAAGTGTAAGCCGAACGGGTTAACCCAGAAGCTCGTCGGGTCAACCGGATCACGCACAGTGATGTGACCGGCAACGGTCTCGGCAAATCCATGGGCGGCAAAGACACGGTAGGCCAGAGCTAGACGGTGCTTGAGGAACTTCTGCTCCTCGTAGGGGTCGGTGAATTGTGGTGGCTTGCTTTCGTCGTCGATGTAGAAGGCACGAGATGGGTCGCCGGAACGGTGCTCGTGGGTTACAGGCTTAGAGGCTGGAGCCGAGCCGAGATTGTTTGCGGAAGGGGCCATGGCTGATATCAATGGTATGTAGTGTAAGAGAGTTTGTGTATTACTTGTGTGAATATGTGAGAATATGGTAATGCTTATTTAAAGTGTTACTTCAAGTTTCTGTAGGAAAAGAAGAAGAAAAATACTAATATGTTGGCAGGCGCCATGCTAAAATACTAAGATGATAAGGCAGATAGATATCAGACTACCAATGATTACAATAGCCTCTGTATCTTACTTATGCTGCAGTCTCATAAACTTTACCAGATTAGAAAGGATTGATGCGTGTCGCCGAACACATTACTACCTGCCATGATTAGGATGCGTAGTGATCAGCATGAACAATATAGCAGGCACAGATATAATAAGATAGAAAGATAGACCGGCATGGTTCACGAACATGGTTGGCTGGGCATGGTCAAACTTGGATAACATGGTCAGAGCCTATTTAACGATACGACATACACTAGCTTGTACATCCTGCGTAATATGGCGTAATCTAGTGGATATATGAGTCTAGTATCAGTCGCCCATGCTTAAGAAATCATCAACTTCTTAGTCTCGGTCTTTGCACAGCCAGAGTCTTTCCATAGCCCGCTTATACAAATGTATAAGTGGAAAATAAGAAAAGAGGTGAAGTGCGGAATTAGGGTTTGTACAGTTCTTGAATTGATGGACCCTGAAGATTAGTTCCGCGGAAAAACCCCCACATGCAGATGTAAAAGGCGGGTTTTTCTGGCGCCCTTTGTTGACCTGCGGCGTGGGTCCGCAAACTCTAATTGGTCAGATTTGCCTGGTGATGACCGGCAGGGCGCTGTTAACCCTAACCCAAAAGCTATGAAGAGAACTTGACTATCATGACATCAGTTTGTAATTTCCTTCAGAACTACTTTGCTTTTCCTTCACCTCTTCTTTCTTTTCATATTCATTCGCTACTAATCGAATACAAACTCTCCTACATGGACAAGCACATCAACATCGTGGCCATTGAAAGCCAATACTGCGTCATCCCGCCCATCAGCGTTCCACCGGGCTACACATACTCGCTAACGACATACTTCCGCTCGTTACCCGAGGAAGTGGCTGAGCGTATCCGCGACGCCGACATTGTCATCACGACGACAGCACGCTTCACTGCTGCCGCTCTGTCCGCATCCAATGCGCCAAAACTACGCATGATCACCGCCATGGCTGTCGGTACAGACCAGATCGACATAGCCACCTGTGCTTCGCGCGGTATCCGCGTGCTTAACTCGCCCAACTGTAACACAGTGACGGTAGCAGAGCATACGCTGGCACTCTATTTTGCTGCCCGGCGCACTCTAGGTGAATCGATGCGTAAGCTTAAGGAGGGTGAATGGTCCCGGACTGGTACGTTAGTGCGCTCAACATTTGCCGCTGGCGTCGAGCCACGTACGTTAGCACAGGAGACGATAGCCATCGTTGGTATGGGCGCCGTGGGAAAAGCCGTTGCTGCGCTGTTTAAGTTACTAGGCGCGAGTGTCATCGTGTCTGGGCGCAAGGGCGTCACCACCGTGGCTAAGGGCCGGACTCCTTTCACCGAGGCTTTGGCTAAGGCAACTACGGTCGTGCTGTGCTGTCCGCGGACACCCGAAACAGAAGGCTTGCTCGGTATGGAGGAGTTCAAGGCGATGCGCAAAGATGCTATTTTGGTCAACGTAGCTCGGGGTGGCGTCACCAATGAGGCGGCGTTGCTGGAGGCGCTGAAGACGGGGGGAAATTGCTGGCGCCGGCGTTGATGTATTCGATATCGAGCCGGCAGGCCCAGAAACGAGCGTGCTGCTGGGTAAAGATGCCGAGGGCTTGAATCTTACAGTGACTCCGCATACCGCGTGGATCTCAATGGACACTATGCAGAAGTATCAGGATGTGTGCCAGGAAAATATCATTGACTTTCTAAACGGAACTGTCAAGGCGGAAAGAATTGTGACATAGCTCTTAAACAAACAATAGAACCTGCATATAAAATAAAATAGCCAAATACTCAGCAATCTCAAAGGCTTACTCTCAGTGCTTTACTATTACAACTTGGTGCTCTAGAAACCATATACTGGGTTGCGAAGCGCATCGGCTACCTGCATTTCTAGCGTGTCCGTCTTAGCCAGTCCAATTTTGGCATTGTCAGTGCTTTCATACAAAGTCTTGCCCTCTGTCCAGATTCTGTTCAGTGTCCACAGCGCCGCCAGCGGGTCCCCTTCTTCCCAAGCCTTGGCCTCCAACTGCTTCAGCTCATCCAGAGGCGTGTTGTCAACCGTCCACTTAGTCTCCGTTTGGCGTTCAAACTCGTCCAGAATCTCCTTGGGCGTTGTCACAAAGGACTGTACCCTGACAGCATGGGGGCCGATAGCAGCCTTAGACCGAAGAACACAGACCACGGCACGGCCAACATCCGCCATAGTCGTCAGACCGATAGCGCCGTTGCCATCACCGAGTAGCGTAGCCGTCTTGTTACCCGCGTGGAACTCGCCAAAGCGTGGGTCTAAGCCCATACTGGCGATGTAGAGGTCGGCAAAGGGACCCGTGACTACATATGTCACTGCTAGATGCGCCAGGGAAGGGTCGCTGGCGATGAGAGCACGAAGGGCTAGCTTCTTTTGGTGAGGCTTCTCGGATGCGGACAAGGCGTCGTATTCGATGTCGGTGCCGTATTCACTTGGTAGGAACCTCTTAACGGAAGGTACTGTAGCCGCCCAGCGAACGATCGGCAGCTGCTGATCCAGAGCATTGCGGCCAACAGCAGAAACCACAGTATCAAATCCTATATTCTTTGACTTAGTATTTCGTTCTTTTTCTCACAGATCGTAGCCAGAGAGTCTAACTAAGCAACTTTACTTACCGGCCAGAGCAGACTTGATGCTGGTTTCGTCAAACAGATCACCAACTACAACTTCGGCGCCACGGGACTTCCAGTGATCAAGCAGTTCTTGCTTATTCGTGGCTGAGCTGGCTGACGTGAACACGGCAATGCGATTAAACGAGGCACGCGCATTCAGCAGTGAGTTCGTAATATATCTACCGATGACGCCCGTGGCGCCGATGACGATGATATTTTTCGCAGGTAAGGCTGGCATGGTAGGTTCTTAGGGTATGGAGTCAATAAGGGGTTGTTCTGTAGTATGTACATAGTTAGTTAGCCATCGTAACGTGGGACAACTGGCCTCGCTGCCGGTCATATAATACATGATACATACAATATTGGATCCGATCAAACGATTCAGATACTATGTGATAAAATTAACAGAGCTATCGAGAGTCTATTGATCTTTTCGATCTTTGCCGGCGGGGTAGCCCGCTCTTATAGATGACGCTCAAATCCGCGCCCTTTCATGACACGAAATCTTATTATTAGAGGGCCAGTCTGTTACCTAACTTGTCTTACAAGATCGGAACCCCGATTGGGGAAGCATAATAGCCAGCATTGCTAGTGGATATGCATACGCTATAAGCGAAAAAAACCAGGGGTTTATTATAGCGGGCGTCACCTAGCTTGGCTTGGTGTGTAAGTGGACGCAGATCAAGTCCGAGTTTGGCTCTACGAATCGAACCATCAGATCAGAGTGAGATAGATGTAGATATGTGTAGAGATTAGTATATATTGCTAGTAGAAGCACTCAAATATCAAGCAATTGCCACCACTCGATCATCGAACCATCTAAAAGTCCTCAGTCCTCAGTCCTCAGCTTCTATCTTTGAACTTTTACGAACAACCTACTTACTTCCCTTACATTTTACATTCTTCATCATGGGCAAGGTCGTTGCTGCGGTGGGAATTTCCCATGCTCCAGGTAAGCTAGACCTACAGACTCTACAAATTACATTACCACAATTATCTAACCTCATAAACTACGTCTAGGAGTCATTGGTTTCCCCCGAGACCGCCAAGCCAGATGCTCGGGGGCGGACTGAAGCTGCCTCATTGGCTCCCGGTGTCATCTTTGCATTCCTCGATGTCCACTTTAAGAACTTCTTCCGCGACTTGTGTCCCACCATCGCCATCTCGGTGGCCGATGCTCACATGGGTCCTGCCGACCACTGGCAAGAGGCTCTACACATTCCCGAGAAGATTCCCTTCCCAGGCGGCCCCAAGTTCGCCGAGCACATGTTCTCATAGTTAGTCAAGCAGGGCTTCGATGCCGCACACACCGGTCCCATTGAGTACGACAACAACCTGCTGATGCCGTGGGTTCTGATGAAGCCAGACTTGCCCAACGTGGCTATCTACCCCATCTTCCTCAACGTCTTCACGCCCCCGCTGATGCCGTATAGCCACGCCTTTGCTCTGGGCGAGACCTGCCGTAAAGCTGTCGAGGCTCTGCCTGATGAGACGCGCGTGGCGTTCTTGGCTACCAGTGGTCTTTCCCACTGGCCACCATACTAGAACGCCGGCCAGGCTGGGGATCCCCCGGACGACGACTTCTTGAAGCTGATAAAGGAGTGAGTACCAGACCAAAGGCAGAGAGGTACTCAAGCGCGTGCCGGATCTGTTTGTCCAGTTTGACGAGTATGAAATCGTCATGGCTGCGCGAAACGTGCATCAACAGCAGTCACCCGCTGGTCAACGATAAGTGGGATCGCTTGTTCCTCGAAAAGCTATGCGCGGGTGATCATCAGTGGCTCAAAGACCTGTCATACGAGGAGGTCGAGGAGGTCAAGGAGGAGGCTGGTCACGGAGGCCATGAGGTGCTGAACTGGGTGGCTATGGCGGACGCTATGACGGGCGGCCCGGCTAAGTTGATGCTTTACGAGCCGGTGATCGAGTGGATATGTGGCATGGCTTACGTGGACTATCACATCTCGGTTGATGAGTAGGGTATTGGCAGCGTATTCTCTGTACTGTATGGCATAGTTTGTTGATCTTTGTACATAGTTTGTTGATTTATCTAGCTTGTTTGATCCAAATTGCAGTCCACCCACTCTTGAACCAATAGTATGCGGTATAAGTAATGCTAACTATGTAGTAAGCAACGTGCAGCGCATCAATCTCGGTTGCGTTAAGGTTCAAACTCCTAATATATCGCAGGTTATCGCTTCTATCTTGCGAGCTGGCTGTATATCGTCACTAGCAGCACTATCAACTACTAGTACTACTCACTAGAAGCACTATCAGTGTTGTTAGTATGGCTAACTATTATGTAGATATGTACAGTCTCTACGTACTAGAGTCGAGCTTTTAGAGGCTACAAAGCGAAACATGTCGTCAGGGCCAAAGCCGGACATTGCTATACCAGAGGCTGAGTCTGAAGCATCTGATAATTGCGAGCCTCCTCTTCATACAAGGCAGCCAATCCTGGCAATTGAAGCTTCTGCAGAGCTGTCGTTTGCTTCTTTTGACCTCACAATCCCGACAGATGCCAAGTTTGGCAAGGCCCGTTTTTGGGGCGCATCATCTGTCTTCGCGTTGGCAGTTGGATTGCTCCAGAATGCTTCGTCACATGACCTTGTCGTAGTCCCGGATCCTGCAAGTTCTTCCGGTGACTCTCGGCAACCTAGCTCTCATACGGTAGACTTGGACAACGAGCCGCTATATGCACCACCGAATGCTCCTAACTCGGACATCATCAGCCTAGTCCATTTGCACTTGATATCCATAAACTACATGTACTGCTTTGTCAATGCCTCTGCGGTAGCTAATGAATTGGCCATTTTCCTCGCAGTACGTAATGGACCATTGGCAGCATCTCCATCAGCGCCGCTTTCGTCCGAGCAAACGCACGCCATATTTAGAATCAATATGATGTGTGCGATTTCCTGTGCCAGCCAGGCAAGGCATCGGCCATATCGAGCAGCCGAAGATCTAGCCTACTTGACATCGGCGTCTCCCAGTGTCGAAGAAATGAAATCTACCGCATCTCCAGCATCTCTCCAGGCTTTGCTATTTCTCTATGTTTTCTGCCTCTTCTTCCCCCGCAAGGGTGATATCTGGAAACTACTGGACTATGCATGTCGTTTAGCACTAGAACTCGGCTTTCATACGGGCTGAACAACCAACAGCACCAACATCAGCCCCAAAACGGCATCCATCATCGAGCCTCTCAGGGTGGCGCTATAGACCATCGTGAGGAAACGCCGTCCGATGCTCGTCTCCGCCGGTCGACGTTCTAGGGTCTCTATACCATTGAGCGCATAGTCGGCCAACTATTTGGTCGAGGTAGCGATCTACTCTACCCGAAGCCATCATAACCACTAAATATCCCTGCGTTCTCTCACCCACCGCGCCTCCCATGCCATCTAATGCTGCCGCCAACATGGCCGTGGAATCCCCTGTTTCTGTGTCTGCCCCCGCAGCCCTATCATCGCCAATCGCCAACACTGCCCGCGTATCTCACTAGTCTAGGCTATATGCCACCAGACCCGCGCAGCCCTACAGGAGCAAAGCATAGCCCATCACTATCGGCTAGTCTATCCGCGTAGCGAGCTCTTCCGTGCTCAGTATCAACCAGCCAATGCGCCGCCAATACTAGACACGGAGGCTTTACGTGGGCATTTCTCCACATTGGCAGCTTGACGGAATGAGCAACTGTCCAGCAAGACTGTACACGGTAGTAACAATAGATGCAATAATACCACAAGTGATGCATCTGCTGCTATTTCTGGCTCCAGTAGTGGCAACGTTGACATGTGACATCGGCTTCGATGCAACGATGTGTTCTCTTTGTCAGCCTCTTCTCTTACGAGAACTACGTGAGACGTGCGCCCAGACATCCGCAAGATCCGATATGCCGGGCTCTAATTCCTCTGATTGGCTCATCGTGGCTTCTGATCCTTTTTACTGTGGCCTGAGTCTGATTAGTACATGAGAGAGACTATTTATTGTTCGCCAGAACATTGGCTTCTCGGGACTTACCCGATGAAGTTTATGAATGTATTATATATCTAGCTTCCACTACTCTCTTGGCATATGCCGTGCTTAGGCTTCACGGGAATGTTAGAGGAGCAAAGTTGCGAAGCTCCGGCAAACGATGAGCTTGATTGGGGGGGGAGGGGGGCGTTTGTAGATTCTAGTGGTTCATGTTTAATGCTACTGGCATGGTGCTCTGAACGATGGCCTGGAATGGTAGGGCTTCTAGGGCCATAACAACTATTCCAACGTATGGTACGAGAGCTTATTAGTAAAGGGCTAGTGGTATGAAATATGAACTAAATATAAATATAGTAAAGAAAGTAAGGATATCTTGATATTAAATAAAACGTCGTGAAAAATATATATCTAGTTACATGAATATATATGTTCATAGTCCCCTTCTGCTGTAGTGTTAGCACTCTAGCCCCCCCCATGTTATTCCAGTCCCCCTCCCTCTTTCTCTTTCGTGGCGGCTAGTAATGATTGATATTCATGGTGCTTTGACCTCTGGCATGTGACCGTACTCCGTCGCAAAGATCTATAGCAATAGTGGTGAATGGTGGTTAAAAAAAAATGGTCGTAGTAGTAATAGGTAGTCGTTGTAATAGTGATAATGACTCGAAGGGGTAGTTTGCTATACATAGTGTATAGACTTAAAGACGGGATTGCCTTGTAGCTTGGCTCGATGTAGGAAGCCCATGAAGTTACTCGGACTTAGCAGCAAGCGCATCCTTGATGGCGTCCTCCAGGGACTCGGGCTTCGTAGTCGAGGCCCAGCGGTTGAGGACCTGGCCATCACGGCCAACGAGGAACTTCTCAAAGTTCCACTTGATACGGCGCAGGCCAAGCAGACCGGCCTTCTGCTCCTTCAGCCAGGCATAAACTGGGGCGGTATTATCGCCGTTGACCTCGATCTTGCCCATGATTGGGAAAGTCACACCGTAGTTGATCTGGCAGAACGACTGGATCTCGTCATCGTTGCCGGGCTCCTGCGAGCCAAACTGGTTGCAGGGGAAGCCGAGAAACTGGATATCGTCGCCGTAGGCGGCACGCAGACCATTGTATAACTTCTCCAGACCAGCGTACTGCGGGGTGAAGCCACACTTGGAGGCGGTGTTAATGATGAGAACGACCTTGCCCTTGAACTGGGCCAGATCAATCTCAACACCCTTCTCTATAAGCGCAGATATATGGTTAGCTATATGTGGTGGAATTGTGATGATGGAGATGCAGCATTACGCAGTGTAACATGCAGCGAACGAAAAGAAGCAAAACAAAGGTGGATACTTACTGTCGCGAGGCTTGGAATCGTAGAAAGTAGACATTTTGTAAGAGTAGTGAAAACCGTGTGGGAGAATAATTCGTAAAAGTGCGAGGGTGATGCGTATAAGAAGTATATATATCTATAACAAGATATGACAAGATACAAACACAGCCAGTGATTATTCAGCAGACAATGTCTTGGTAGTAGAATTGTGAAGAAAGAAAAAAAAGAAGTGGAGTTGACAGAATTTGACAATGTTGATTAAGTCAAAATAAGAGAGACGGAGCAGGAAAGAGCGGGAGGGCGGTGACAGAGTTTTATAGTAATTTCTATATCAAAGTACGTACTTGACACAGAATCACAGATTGAACCGTCGATATCTTTCAAGCACAACAAGAGGATAAAAAAGTATAATAATAAAAGCAGATAAATTGTATTTATTGTGCTAGGCAGTGATAGTGATATTGATTTAGTGGTTGATACCAAAAAAAAAAAACACAGAAAACAAAGCCCATTGGCGAGGAATGGCGCGATGTTTTATACGTGGTTGATGCCGCAGCTGTAACCCAAAGTGGCAACGACGGCCGTGCTGAGCCAAAGCAACTACGTCTTTTCTTCAAAGCAGAAGCAAGGAAAAGTATGAACCAGCCTAGTTTGGTTCGGTTCACAAGGCAGTTATTAGCTTTCGAAGTTAAGGATGGGGAGGGGTTTCTAGTCTACAGTGGGCAAAATCATAGCCCAGACGTGAATAACAAGCACATCAACAAGCCCTTTTTTTCAAGTTTACGCTTTTATTTGATACGGATTAACCAGCTCTTACGCATGTAATTATAAGCTCCCCCTCGTTTTCGTATCTTTTCCTTCTTCGAAAATCAATGGGCTTACACTACTTTTGTTTGTAGAAGCCAAGGGAAGCAAAAAGCAGCACCATTGACCGAATTTGGTTCCTTCCTTGAGCCCCCGCCAAATCCGCCCGCCGACTTGCCTGATTCGGCCTCAGAATAACAAAGATAGGCATAAAATCCCCCCCAAAATTTTGTTTTAGTGCATATATTCTTTTATTTCTGTAAGAATGCAGTACATCAATATAGTGTATAAATCATAGTGTTCATATGTATATACACATATGTCAACGTTCGTTGGATCAAGTGTTTGAATGCATTCCGGCAGTTTCGTAAATGTCAGGCGCAGATCCTCAAGGAAAAAGATAAGGATTTTTCTGTTTTTTTTCTCGTGATATCATGCGTTTCAACAAGCAAAGTCGTCTTTTTCAAATATTTTTTCTTTGCTAATTATCCCAGTATCAGAGCGGGTGCGGGATTCGAATCGAGCTTTAAGGCCGAAGAAGCGCTTCTTACAACTACTAATAAATCTACTGGCCGAGATATGCGCATTGATTTGAACGTCTCGGGCACATTTGTGTGCTTTTTTTTCCTTTATCTTTTTTATCCTTTTGATCTTCTTTGGCCCTCCTGCGCCTACGTCCGTATGTTATGCTAGGGCTATGGCTATTCTCTTATATCCTATTATATTTGTATAAAGTCGGTGATACGACAACAAAGGCTACGGTTTTTATTGATTTGTTGTCTCCAACGACTTCAAATTCAAGGCCAAGACCAACAAACTGTTAGGATCGCTTAAGTCTGTCAATGTGATGTGATAGATATGCCAATAACCAGATAAAGCTTCCAGGGTCCCTTCCCTCCCTCCCTTAGTATAAAAACGAGAGGGAAAAAAATAGAAAATAAAGGCGCAGATCTGATTTCATGGAAGCACAAACGGGAAGATTACGCCTGTAATGATGACAAAAACACCAGAATATCCAGAAATATGCACTAGTTACATTAATTGCCCAAATAATTGTAAAATAGCTCTGGCGTCTTCTTTCACCTTCTTTTCTTTTCATGAAGCTGACCAAACTTTCCCGTGAGTCTTATAAATGCAAATCACGACACATCGAGTAATTCTATCCCGTCACGGAAATATCAGGCTATCTACTCCATGGATTGGGGACTAGCTAACAAGCTGGAAGTCTCATATCGCCTATGAGCTTGTTTTTGTTTCTGTTCTCTTTCTCTTCTCTTTCTCTTCTCCGGGTGAACTGTTGTGCTTTGTCTCTTTGTTGGAAAACGCAATGACGTCGCTTCCAGTTATTAGGCCATCTAAATGATTAGAGAAATATCTACAGGGACTTATAAATCGGTTCATTCATAGAAGTAAAACCCGCACTAACTCTACATATAGATTCACCAGAAAAATAAAATATTCAAAAAAATAAACTATCAAACAAAATCAACTCCTTGTCCCTTTATTGAGGCTTTGTGCTTAATCGGGACGCCGTCGGTTGGCCGGCTTGATTATTCCAATTACATCCCGGTAGCCTCGAAGCGATCCCTTGAAACAATATTCAATAATAGAAATAATCAGAGGAAATCAGAGGTAACCTTCTATAGTCTGTAGTCTTGATTCTAAATTTCTGACCACTTATGTATGATCCAAGCACAGGCTAGGCTGTCTCCCAATCTGGAATCACTGCAGTTCACCACAGCTTGACATCCATTGGCTATGCAGATGCGGTAGGCCATCTAGCGACTAACAAAACATTGCAAATACAGTTGCAGTAATACGCTATAACAACTAGTCAGTACTAACTATGTATTTGTACTATTCCATTACATGCATATAAGCTTACAGATCGCATGGAAATGTCTGTGACCTGTCAGATATATGGCACAGCCAGTCAGCGTCACGGTGTAATTGTATCACTTAGGATTCAGAGGCGGAGGGGGCATAAGATATCCGGGTAGTTCTTTCTAGCTATAAATTCCAACGGAGTTGACTAGTGGTATATCAATAGGCAGCAATAACAGCGAGAAGGCTTGGAGTTGCCTCCTGGCCACCTTGCATATATTATATATATATATGCATATGCTTCCAAATTCTTTCCATACCTAGTATGTGACAGACAAATATCATGTGTCTAAGCCGCAGAAGTGAGTCCTCGCTTCTACATCTTAGACAACACGGCATAATATAGGGGGAAACGTCAAGGCTACCAGTCTACATACATATGTACATCAAGGCCAATGTTGTCATCATGAGTTGTTATTGTCTACTACTAGTTCATCTTTAACAATATGTCCATATGGAACGAACCATTAGCTCCGTAAGCCGAGGTCTAAATAGTTGGGATAACAAAAGCTTCAGGGCTAGGTCCGCCGCACGGACTTAATTGGCGGGTAAGAAAGTAAACGAATGTAGTGACAAACAAACAAAATCAGGCTTCAACCAGAACCAACTAGTCGGCATCCTTTTTTTCTATCTTCCAAGCCAGTCTTCCGTTGTAGCATCAGCAGGAGGTCCTCTAAAAATCGGTTATATGTTTCATTCTCAAGATCTACAATGCTACAGATGATATCTTAGTCATTCATCATGGCTCTTATTATTCTTGTTTTTGGGTTCTCTCTTTCTATGACTGGTATTAATGCAACATAGCCCCTTGTCGGCCACAATTAGATCTCGAACGAGAATAATAATCCGCAAGGTCAAGCCCTGAAAAAAATCATCTCTTTTTTGGGTATCAAAAATGGTGTGGTTACTGCCCCCTCTTCTCCTTTGCCATTCCATTCTCGGCCATGATGCCTAGAAACAGAGTTCCTGAACCGAGACGGACTTCGTCATCACCTATCTCTTTGGCGTGAGTTTACTACGGTAGAAAGAAAGAAGGAAAAAAAGATAAGAGCCCTTTTTCTTATTATCCTATTAATTTTCGTATACTACCAAAGCGATACGCAACATCTGACGATGTTTTCAGGGTTATATCATATCGTTGACGACGTTACCCGCTCAAAGAGTCGTAGTTTGACGGGCTTAACTAGATAAACCTTTGAGCTTGTTACCAAAATCAGAGCTAAATCGTGTTATGCCTCGGCAAACGGGCCACTAGTTGTCCCGAGTGCCTGGGCTTTTAACTGCTTAAACACTTAGTGCGGACAAACTCAAACTGCCAACCCATCCAGATCTTTCTTTTCTTTTCTTCTTCCCAACATTGTAAAAGGAGGGAGAAAGGCGGAATTCAAACCAAAATCTTGAAATTTCCAAGTTAGAAAATATCAAGTCTGCTTGGATACCCATATCTCGATTAACACTACAGATTTGTCAACAATGTAACACCCGGACTCCATCAAAGGCTCCATTGAAGGCTCCATTGAAGGCTCCATCATGGCCTGTTCCATTCGGATGCTTACAACCGAAAGACAAGAGGGTGGAAACAAAACTAGGGAAAGACAAAATAGCGCCCTGGAATAGCGTTTATTTGGAATTAGCCAAATATTAGTACAACCACCCAGACTGCATATTTTCCCATTCTCATTAATATTATATTGCAAGTGTGTTTCTAGATATAATATGTCTATTTCTTCTTGATGTGTATGTGTTCAGACTAAATAGGGCAAATTTATTATGAAATATTTACTAGCATACATAGTATAACTACCTATACCTATACAGATACATGACATGATTGATTGCCAATCAAGGCGCACAAGCTACTTTTCATATAATTACAGATAGTCTTTTCCTTCTACATAACGTACGTAACGAGTTCATATTGCACATATTGCACATGTGTTGCATCAATTTCTTGTTTGGCGTTTAGGAATCTTGCGATGATTCCAAGTCATTTCTTATATACTTGCTAGGGTCGGATGTGTAACAAGACCTTCCGTCCTCGCCTACTATGAAAAAAAAAAAAGAAAGTCCCGCATTGCATTACAAAAAAAACCTATAAAAATTTCTATAATCCGAAAGTTAGCAAGGAAAATCCAGAGCCGCATTTCATTCCCCTTTTCGTCTTCGGCTTCCCAGATCTTGCTTAACATAACAATAGACTTAGAAGATAGTTCTTTTTATAATATATTATAGTTACTTGTAAACTATGATACGTAAACATGTTCGAGCCCTGTGCTCCTATATTCCTACAAGCAGCTAGGTTCTCAGCCGCAACACTTGTTATCTTGCCATTTTATACCGGAACGAAGCCTATTTTCGGTTCACTTCCGAGCAAGTTTAATGCAAAGTTTCTCAAATATCACTCTAACAGTAAATCCGCGGTCTTAAAGCCAGACGTATGATGATACGTCGGCTCATTTCTTGAACTGCTGGCAAACTATGATCTGTGTATATGTAGCCCATAGTTACATAATCCAGTGTACGTATGCGGCGTACGTACCTATATTTGTTGTCATATATGTGCCTTCACCGCTATCATATAGAATAAGTTCTGTTTTATGTATGTCGGGTCTCAGTAGTTAAGTCCAAGTTGCAGTGCGGACTGCATATGAGTTCCGTATAAGCCGGTATTATCGATGTGACCTAGAAATATTGTCTCAGCTGTTGCCCCATATATATTCATGTACAATGTTATATCTATACATGTGATTGTTATACCGGAACAAAGCAAACAGCCACATATGCAGCTTACCCATACTCGAGTTGACTAGCTTGCATGATACATGTCTTTCTAGACAGCTTAGTTACCTGTGATCCTATCTATAGTTTGTGTTGGTGTATCTTGTATTGCATGTCAACGTTCGTTTATGTTGGATCTAGTCACTACAACGAAACATCGGTAGACACTATTTGGAATTTGTATGTGCGCTTTGCGTGCGTAGGCGTCGACAGTAATGACATATACCACAGATGAGCATACAACTATCTGTCACAATCTACAGCTATTTCCAAAAAGCCTTCACTTCCGCCCTAACAGTTCTGAGCTCGACTCGTCGATCCGATCTAGTTGTTGCCAACTCCCTTCCCTACTCCCCAAGATTAGATCCCACAGACTTGGATAAAATGAAGATCTTGACTAGACTATGAAACCCAAATCTTTGTCAGCATTTTACTACCAACTACAAATAGTCCAGGTACTAGGGTGATACTAACTAAATACTAATACTACCTTGTTCTTTCAATCGCTAATTTTCGTTTCATGGCACGTCCCGTTCCATAGCATGTCCATCAACTATACATGTACATATGTATATACGTATCTATACATACACATACATAACCAACGGCTCGGAGTAACCAACAATTCAAGCATGCCAAACTCCAGCTCATAAGACCTTGACCCAGTCTAGTCTAGCCCCAGGCCAGGCCTTCCAAAACAGCCTATTTTGTCCCTTTATGCAGCTCAGCCATGCTTGTTTTGCTTCCCGTGCTAATGTAGGTTATTTGATTTTATTTGATTTTTGGGGGCCGGTCACCTTCTCCCATGTCCATCTCCATATGACTCTGTCAACGAAACTTGAGAAACCCCGCGTACCGATGCTCGCTAATAATTGTGCCGAGCCCCTAGCGTTATTAAGCTTATTGTCGTACACTGAATATCATTCATTGGACTTCTGTGTAATGAGAACTCCAACATTGGAAAGTGATTATCGGGTACTTCTCAATTTTGAATGTAGGGTTATTTGAAACCCTAATAATGGTAGTAAATAGTAGCAATACTCTCCTAAGCTCAAAACTGACTATTAAATTCTGTCACTTTTGTCCAAAACTAGCGAAGTAGTAAATTTCAATAATATGTATTACATGAAGGGATATTTTGTGTGTTGATCATCCATTAAAGCTCCAAGCACAAAGACATTAAAGGCAGTAAGAATGTTGCTCTACATAACTACTACGGTTATACATGCATGCTATCAGTAGTCAGCTTTTGTTTAATAAACCCTACATCTCCGCATTTTCCGAACCCTAAAAGTAATGATATCATTCATTCAACCTCCAACTTGTATCAAACCATCATGCAAGACTTCATCAACACATCAAAAAAACAGGATCATGGGTGACTGTAAAAGAAATATCGTCATCGTTGGTAAGTCCGAAATCTATATATCAATACAATATTTATAACTGACATCATTCAATAGGTGGCGGAATCATGGGATGCACGACTGCATATTACCTAACACACCATGAACTCTATAACCGCGAACTTCACTCAATCACCATAATCGAAGCTTCTCATGTAGCCGCAGGCGCATCTGGAAAAGCCGGTGGTCTTCTCGCAAACTGGGCGTTTCCGGCAAATATTTCTGATATATCGTTCAATCTCCATGGTATTCTAGCCAGTCGCTATAACGGTGAAGAGAGATGGGGATATCGCCGTGTAAATTGTGGCTCCATTGAGGCCAAAGTGACCCAAGTCATGCTCGATAAACGAAAGGCAGCCTGTTCTAAAGTCGATCAACAAGATATAGCGTCTAGCTCCCTAACTGCTGAGCAAGACACGGCTGGCTCTGAAACTGGTATACAAGGACGAACGCGCTTGGCGACTGGCAAGAAAGAGACCAAGAAACCTCCGAAGAAAAACGAGGCTATAAAGATGAACCTGGCGGAATGCAATTTTCCCGAGGACATAGACTTCATCGAGCTTGAAACTGTTTTGGGGTGGAATGTTATTGAAGGAAACACGGGACAGGTACACCCGCGACTTTTCACGGAAAGTATGGCCGAACTCGCAACGGAAGCCGGCGCCGAGATCATCACAGGTGCTGAAGTGACAAGAATTCTATACTCCTCCAATGACAGCAGTACCAATGGAGTCGAATATCGTATTCGCGAAACCGGTGCTACGACTATAATCACAGATGCAACGGAAGTAATCGTGACCGCTGGGCCGTGGACGAGTAAGTTGCTACCGAAGGCCGATATCGAGAGTACCAGAGCACACAGTGTGGTGTACGAAGCAAATATCGCCCCATACGCCGTCTTCACAGAAGTGAAGCTGCCACCGAAGTGGAAGCCGAAACATCGTGTTGCGAAAGGCAAAGACTGGAAACAAGCATCCAAAGTAGATCCCGAGATGTACGCTCGACCATTTGGAGAGGTTTACGCCTGTGGTAGGTCATCCATTGTTCTTTCTCGTTTCGATTACATATGATACTAACTAGTATAAACCAGGTGGAACCGATTCTGATGTCCCTCTGCCCGATTTTGCCGATCAGGTTAAGTGTGACGAGAATTCCTGTGACGACCTCACAGAATACTTGAGCCTGATCTCACCACCGATCCGCGATGCCCCGATCAAGATTAAGCAAGCTTGTTATCTACCGCTTCACTCACAGGATGATGGCGAGCCAATGCCGTTGATTGGACCAACAAGCACAAAGGGTCTGTACGTTGCAGCAGGCCATTCGTGCTGGGGAATCCAAAACGGACCAGCGACGGCAAGCATCTTGACTGAGTATATCTTTGATCATAAAGTGAAGACGGCTAAGTTCCCGGAGGACTTTGATCCACGCAAATTTGGGCTGTAAATGTTCTCAAAAGAGAGGAGATAGAAGATCGATCATGACATATAGAGAGTTTACTGGTTCAGTGTGATGAAATATTGTGCTATTTTTCAAGTCTATATATGTGGTACATGTAAGGAAAATATACTGTAGTAGCAATGGTGACTATCATCAGATATGCTATTAGTAGCATCAAGCCGTTATAGCCTGATATTCCTCTACTTCAAGGCTATTTTATTTCAAAGATGTCAAACATCACGACTAGAAATTTGCTTCCGATTCTTGACAGCAGCTTTAGATGAGCCCGTGGCCTTGGTAGCCTTATCGCTATCAACGACAGCCTCAGGAAGAGCCTTCTGCTTCTTCTCCGTCACAGCAGCGGGCTCCTCATCATCATCATCACCACCCTGGCCGAACTCGTTGACACGGGTGTAGTCAATACGGTAAGCCCAGCGCTGATAAATGTAGATGAAGAAGATGATGTCGTCTCTGAAGGTAGCAAGACGGTGAAGAATGGGCATCTTAATGGTGAAAGCGAAGAGATCATCGATGAAGGTGTTGAGGAACTTGTACATCATGGCCTTACCAGCCATGTGGGCTACACTCTTTAGGCGATAGTTGATGTACAAGCTAGGAACCATTAGTAGGAAACCGTAGGCGTAGACAGAGCCAACAAGTGTAGCGATGATGTATGAGTACCACGACTTGTGGCTATCGTAGATTAGAGAGTAGATGGCATAAGCGATGAGCAAAGGCACACCAGCCAGGTACATGTACTTGAAGGCGATTTGGTCATACTCCTTGGTCTTTTCTTCAGTCTCGCTAAGCTTGTTCTTATCCTCGAATGCGATTTTGTACGGTAGAATCGAGCCAGGTCCGCTGGGTTGAATAACAATGTTGACAATGGTGGTGATCTTCCACAGCTCAATAAGGATACCAACAGCCTGAGAGCCCAGAATCATCCAGCTCGTGTTCTGTGAGTTATCAATCAGGTACAGCAAGATAACGGCCTGCATGAAAACATTGGCCAAAATGGAGCGCACTGAGATACCAACATTGTCCTTCTTCTTGCGGTAGTGGGCGATATCAGAGCCAAAGGCAAGAGTCTCTAGAATCATATGGGCAACAGAGGCAAAAACAGTGATAGCCAGAAGAATTGGGTTAGTGTCGAGAAGAACGTTCTTGATCATCTCGATTTCAGTACCATCACCACCACCGGGGGCAGTCTGTCCCCATGCCGCCTTGCGAAGAGTGTCCTTGTTGCTGATCTCGACGGAGGCGATAGTCTTGAACTTCCAAGAGGCGATGTTGTTTAGGTTAATGTGAATAGGAAGAGTAGTAACAGTTTCGTTAACAATAGTCATGTGCTCCATAAGCTGCCAGAACTGGTTGACGAAAATAACGGGATCTATACTGGCTATTTAGTATTGGACATGGCTTTCCGGTGAAGTATGGGTCGACTTACAGTACCAGCCGTTTTGGCCAGAGGCGTCGCGGGCACCAGAAGACTCTAGAACAGTGAACGAGCGAACGGTCCAGTGAGCGTTCTGGTAGTCCATGACGCCGAGATCGGGAACAAACTCGAACGAGATATTTTGGTGGTAGTACGGGGCAATGATAGGGCCATGCTTGCGCAATTCTTCTTCCTCCAGGAGCTCCTCGGGCGTAGGCGGCACGCCATCCAGGAGATTGCGCTTCTTGAACTCGCGCTTCTTGGGCAGATACTGGGTGATAGGGTAAGTGAAGTGATAGGCGGTCTCATGGCTGAATTCGGGCTTGGTCGGGTCGATCTCCGAGCCGGTTAAGCCAACAAAGAAATGTCCCCAGATAGTGCCGTTCTTTTGCGACTGGGGATGAACGGGAAACTTAGCATCGATAACGCGACGATCGTCATTATCGGAAAGGCGGAAGCCGGTCTCGTTCAGCACAACATACTCGGGTGGTGTCTTGTGAAGCGGAGCGAGAGCGGACGATGGAGACATGACAATCACCAGGTCTAGCTCGCTATCGGAAGCCCAGATGGGAGCAACCGTATGCGGAATTAGCGCTCTCTGTGCGCCTTCGTTCAGGTGGTCCGGACGGAACTGGTATGCCGGTATATCCGCGTTCCCGGTACTAATGATGCGCCCCTCGGCGTCCTTAACCTCAACGTTGGCCTTAGGCTTGAGGAACATGCTGACGGCACTGTTCATAGCAAAGTATAGAGCACTGCCCAATATGATACGCTGCATATTAGACATCTAGAAAAGCACAGCCATTGCAATGGGATAGTTAGCTCTTCTGTTCGCGATATATGCGGCTAGATGCCAGATACCACGTTTGTTATGGCTCGGCGATGGCTCGACTTACGCCACCCTCTTCCGCCGGCGCGGCAGCGGGTTGTTGCTGATCGGCCATGATGTTGAGTAGGGCAATTTTAGACTAGGATGCGAATCTTGATTGTGTTGGCGAGTCTTTGTAGGTTGTCGCGATATATCGAAACTCGCGATAAAAGCCACTATTTTTGTAAGGTGATTGCGATCAAGGCGTTGTTGCAGTTTTAGCAGTAGTACATAGTAACTGCCAAAGCATCGAGAAGGCCCACATGGCAATTACTCTTTCTGTGCTTACTGCAAGAAAAGAAGCTAGTTGGCCCCACTGTCTGCAAGCTATCCAAGAAGCTAGGCCTAATTTAGTAAGTGCCCTGCTTGTTGTTCCAAAAACGGTGGCGCACTATGTCTTTCCAATGATATGTGGCGCATGTACCTTTTAGATGTGGCTTTGACCCTGGACTAGTATCGGGTTTGGCTTGCCGTTCATTTTATTTACTTATGGTCATGATAATTTGGCCGGTTTATGTTTGCCGAGGCGATAAACAAAGCGAGCCGTTTCCCGACGCCTGAGCCGCCATGCGTTCCTAGTCAAAGCTTGGGTAGCCTATACTATCCGATAGATACTGTCATTCAATTAGATCGACTGATCCAGTTTGTCCGAAGCTATATTGCTCAATGGCCGTTTTGCCGTCTGGGGACCTATCAAGTTCGTGTTTGTCGAAGTGATTTACAAGCTCCCTGGTGATATCTTTGACAAAGCTGTCAAGCAGGCAGCAGGATTGACTGTACTGTAGGATATCACTTCCCGTCAAATTAGTTGTTGAATGAGCCATTTCCGAGCTTGGCATAAGCGTAAGGTTAAGTATCTACAGTATCACTCGTTTCAATTTTCTTAAGCGGCCATTTTTATGTATTTCAACCTATATTGTTATGCCCATCTTGATGTTCCTGATCTAGATCCCATGCACTATTACTTATGTAACCCTAGCAGCACTGCTTATATCATGACCAATAGTTCAACCTATCTTTAGGTTGCTCGGAGTTTAAAATTTTAATCCAAGTCAAGATTCTAAAAATTGTAGAGATGTAGAAAAGAAGTGCCTTTTCAAACCCAAAAAGGCTCATCAGGATCTAAGTGCTTACATACAGCCAGCTATTTTGTGGCAAATTTCATGATAAACATTAGGATATATTTAGACAGAATAAAGATGTTAGCTCAACTTCAAAATTTATACAAATAAAGTATGATAACTAGTCATGTTACTTTGATACTTTGATGTCCCCCTAGGCATATATGTCAAAACGCTAAGTCACTAAACTCCCGACTAGTTATAGAGTTTCACTTGTGCTGATCGAGTGCACACATGCTACTGTAAGATTCAATTTGCTAAACCTGTGGCATCTCAACTCTACTCTAGTCGGTTACATTAGACCGTGCACGGCCCATTACCCTACAAAGACAGCCTACAATACACACACACTAACTTGTGTCTGTTGTGCCTCATACAATATCAGAATGACTTTGACGTGTTTGTGATATACGGGGTTACAGACTATAATCCCTATCTTTGCTACACTTGGAGTCGGAGCTGTCATCACAATACCGAAGCAAAAGAACAAAGTGTAAGGATGGAATTGATCTACACTAGCAACATTGGGTGACTCCTGAAAAGCAAAGGAAGAATGTAAACAATAGTTCTAGCAGCATACTTGGACATAGTATGTACACATAGAAGCATCATGTTGTATTATTTGGCAAAGCTAAGCCATGGAGCAACAAAATCCTACATGTAGTCTTTGTCTGTTCTTTAGACGCAAGGGCGATAAACCCTGCACAATTCGTTGATACGTACATATGTTTCTAAGAATGGCATCATAGTTAAATTATCAAATTAAGCTTGATAGTAATAGTGGTAGTATCTCACGCTATCATCGATATCGTCGAAGACTAGTCCCAAGATTAATGAGAACACGCACGTCAACAAGCCGGGAAGAATATTTGTTTGCGAGAGGAAGCTAAACTCGATTATTGCTAGTACCAGCAAGCAAAGTATACAAAATGTGTACATCTATATATATAATGGACACACAAAGGAGAAAACTATGCAGACGACGCATGCGAGGAAGGGGAACATGAGAGGAGATATAGAATAGGCAGATGCAAAAGGATAGACAATGACAATGGGATGTTGGCTGTGGTTAGACCCTTGACGAGGCCGCCAACAACGCCCATTTCATATGCAGAACACGCTTGGTTCTAGGCTCTGTAGCTTCGCTTTGTCAGGCTTTGTTTTCTCAATATTCTGGCAGTGCGCGTTCTGGCCTTTAGGATAGCTTGTATGTATGTTTATGTATACTTTGGCCTATACACTTTGAGAAACTTTCCTCACGGGACAATCTGGAGGAAAAGGCCCTGCTTTTCTGTATCATACATGGCCCGATTATCTCTGCCTTCTTTTCGTATACAGCTTATATGTATTGCCCTTGGTGTCGCGTATAGCGTAATGGCCCAAGCCAGATTGACCCTTGAGTATATGACAGGGTAGATGAGCGGAGAGGAGCACTAGCGGAATAGATGTAGAGATTTCGAAGGCTCCGTCTTGTTTCCACTCAGTAAGTATGTGCACAACTAGGCCTTGTTATGACCCCTAGATCGCAGGGCTTATAGGGTCGACAGGAGCAAGAAGAGGAAGAACAAACATGGCTTCGATCTGGACATAACGTTCGTCTTCTTTTTGTCATCAACTTTCTAGATATCTTCACTATAGTTGTTCAACTGTATACACATAATGTTTAGACATTCTCATCGAAAAGCTGAATGACCTGCCAAATTAGATTCAATTCCTATTTTTATCACCGGCCTATCGCCAATCTATCGATCCACGGTTGAGACAGTAGAGTAACAACCAACTACGGAACATTTTGATCTTATATTATATATATTATATCTTGGCACTGTACTTGTTCTAAAACTGCGTTTCACATACACACCAGTCTTTTTTCTTTTGCTTTTATTTGACCAAGTAGAGGAAGAAAAAAAGCAATCGACGGCTCTCTTCTTCATTCCGTATAGAAGCCGATTTTAGTGAACGTATAGAAAATATGTTCCTGCATCATTTTGTGCATGTTGATCTAGTAACTTCTTCCCGTTTAGTACTTCTTTCTGCGAAGATTAAGTCTGTAAAGATAAAGAATTGTGAAGACTGTGGCGTTATCCGTCCCTGGCTGGTCGATACACATGCCCTAGCAGCGCAATAGCAGTATTTATCTTAGAAACTTCTCGTTTACGTCTCTTTGGCTTGGCAATTACTGCATCTCCTCACCCATACTCACGTTTGTTTTTTTTTTCTTCTTTTTTTTCTTTTTTTTTTCAATATTTAATATTTGGCACGGCATTGCCGTTTTCACCTCTGCCATCGCCCGACTTCTTGTTTATCGAAGCCACGCCGTATGACTGCAGAATTCTCGCACTTGCTCTTGCTCTGTATTTTTTTGGTTTATTTTTGAATTCTTCAACTGCCTCTATCTGAACGCAGAATTCACGCTTATTTTGTTTATTGAACGCTAACCCCGCCAATAACGGCACTAGCACTCATTCTTCTATTCTAACAGAAGTAGTGTATGTCTGCCCGCCTACTTTCTGCTTCTGAGAGATCGATATAATTCTATTTCCACTGGCTATTTATACCCATCCCAGCCCGCTAGACAGTGCCACGGTTCTATGGAACAATAACAGTCACTAGTATAACTGATTGCAGCAACTATAGCTGTACGGCCGTGCTTCTCGATACTCTCGCTTCATCGACTCGACAGTCTGTTTCCGCCTGTCCTATACTAGCTCCTAGCTAGCTAGCTTGGTTGTACTGCTACTGTACTACTACTAGCAACAGAAACAGTGACGGAGAATACATTTCTGCTTCGGCGCTGGCGTGGGTTGCTTATCCTGGCACCTGTTACATCACTTTGCAGTCCGTCCACTGGACAACTTCAATTTCAGGATTCGACGACGATCACCGAAACACGAACCTGGACACTTAACGACTAGAAGTACTCTAGACAACCCTCGCTTCTGTGGTAGCATCTCTTCACCTCACTTTTCTACGGCTAACTTTATTTCCTACAACCCACCATCCGCCCTTAATTGGCCTGCCTGCCTACTAAACCCACTGTTACGACGAACTCACTATCACGACGACTATCGCTAGCACAAAATATTCTACAACTATATCCCATGCTTTTATAACAGGATTCGACGACTATTTTCCGACAAGAATTACTTTCCACATTTAGAGCCCCCAGATATCTATCGCATATTCGATTCATCCACTAGCCGGATCTACTGCTGCCAGCTACGTTTAACAACTTACTGCCTCTTAGCGGGCTCGCAGCAAACAAAGCTACTATACATACATACTCTCCCTTCTTTTGCTATTCGATCTTCTAGGTGGAATCTATGTATGGCTCGCTGGCCGACAAGGCCACTGCCAGAGTCTCTCCAGAACGTAGCCAAGATATCCCCGATCTCCGTCCCCGAGGAAAACGACCTGAGTCTTTGGCATCTTCACTGGCCTTATCTAACACATCGACACCGTCCTTCAGTAATGACCGTATCGAAGAAACACCCGAGGAAGTGCGCAGAAGGGAGCTGCGCACACAAACTGTCGGATACTTTCTTGCCAAAATTGCCTACACACTTGATGAGGGTATCAAGATATTCCATTTTGCCGACAAGAGACATTGGGAATCGGACGAATTTGAGCAGTTGAGGGCGTTAGATCAGTGTCTTGACAAAGCACGAAAAGACTTTCAAGATCTTCCCTTGCTGCTCAACGGCCCTCAGTACTACCCCAACGACCGTACCCGTAAGATCCATCATCCTCGTACACAATGTTGTAACCCAAAGTATTCTAATCATTTTAATAGGCGAGTCGCTAGTCGAGCTTAGTCGGATACATGACCGCCTAGATGACCATATCGAGATCTTTCGCATGTGGATGCGTGACGGTGGCCCCATCAACCCTATGTGGATTAACGACACTAAAAAAATACAACAAGACTTGCATTTAGCCCAGTGCCACGCTGCCCGGAGAATCTTTGATTCAAGGCACGAGTCCACCTCACATTGCCTAGGAGCATTTCTTATCTATCGCAAACAGCGAGCCTGGTCAGGCAAGGAAGACCCTCAAGACCCCGCATACCAGCGTCATTGCCTCGAGGAAATTGCAGCTTGCAATACAGTTGGGCGGTTCGAGCGATTTGGAGACCGTGATATCAGCTTTGTGTGCAACTTCTGTGACGGTTATATCATCTGGGAAGATCTCGACATCATGCCCTCCACCCGTATAAAAGACGAAGCGATTGCCTCCCGGAATAAGCCCGACTTTACCCTGCCACAACATACGCGCGATGATTCAGAGAGTTCCCAGGCATCTACAGCACCACTAGTCAATACATACCCACAATGGCAGGCTACCGGATTTAGTGTATCAGAGCATGAGGAAAAGCTTATCGTCTTTGCGCCAATTGCAATTGCAAGTCATGTTGCTCCAGTTGGTGTCGAATGGCAAGCACGCCATGTGTGTCGTTTCTGCGAGGAAAACTTTGATTCTGAACAGAAGATAGCACAGGGCGAAGACGACCTAGAACCATATGCCACAGAGGCTGGGCCTGGTTTTGAAGATCTTTCGGAACTTCAAGAACATTTACATTGGCAGCATACAGCATATGAAATGCCAGCTGTCGGTCTTTCAAAAGCCACAGAATCATGCACAGTCATGTGAAAATAGATCCATCTTCTTCTTTCTTCTCTCTTCTTTTTCCTTCTTGCCTTTTCTTTTCTTGTCTCTTCTTCACTATTCATTACCTTTGAAGCCTATTTGTTCATCCTTCATTCATTGCATTATTTTTCTACATACCCTTCCTTCTTCTGCATCTTTCTTTTTCTTATTCTACTAATTGGGGTCGAGTTCTTAAACTGGGCGGTTTTGGTGGCGTATTTTCATATTTGTGTTGGCTATATTTCAGTATATTTATATCTTTTTCCTTGTTCTTCATACTCGCCCATGGTTGACGGCGCTCGCATTCATATTTTTACGGATTTGGCCTGGTTGGTATTCTTTTCATTCTCTTTCAAGTATGTATTCTGTTTTATATATTTCAAAGTCGTTGCCGGCCCAGGAATCTTGTCAGGTCTAACCAGATCTTAGATACACTACCTGCCATGATCGTGTCGCTAATAGACAAATAATCAACGGTTACTTTCACTTAGTGTAACTTATTGTTTCAAAATATGCAAAACAAAAGAAATCCAAGTGCATGATCCAATATTATATGTGCAATGTCACTAAATCTAGAAATATTAGTGTATATTTTGTGGTTCTCCAAAGCATGATATATTTCAACTATGAGCGAGCTGGCCAAGACCACATCAAGAGACTAGAAGAAACGCAGATAGACAAATAACAGAATGATAAATCCTAGGCCAGCAAATGGGCCATACTGCTTCAACATAAGTTCCCAGTTGATCCGCACTGCCGCCCTTCTATACTTCTTACTATCATCTCTCAGACGTGAACTCAACTCGCCCATCTTCTCCAGCGAGTCACCACGATACAAGAGGTCCTCGATATTTTTATGCATGACCTTTGTAACATCGCGCAACTCATCGTTGAGCTTATCTAAGTTTTGTGATGCGCGAGCGTCTGAGTAAGTGTCGCGTGTGCGGGAAATGAAGGTGTCGAATTCCATGAATGCGTATGGACGTAGATTCGGCGAGAGTAGTTGTGCGGACGAGTAAGTGGTGGTGAATTCGCGAGAGATGTCGGAAAGGTAGGTGAAGGCTAGTTTGCGCGGGTATGAGTGTGTGCAGATAGTGAGGAAGATGATCTCATTTTCGATTAGGTAGCTATATGGTCAAGGTGAATTCGTTAGTATGAAGTATATAAACATGTCTTGTAGACATTGCGACAAGTATAGAGAGGGTTCGAAGTCAACTTACTGGATGCTTAGGTCGCCAGAGTCAATGCTGGCTTGCGATTCAGAGTTGCGGGTCAACGTGCGCAAGACTTGCTTGACTTGGTTCTTGACTTCAGCAAGCTGGTTGGCACTAGAATCATCGTCGACAGAGGCGCATAACATCAAGCCTAGAATATGTTGTCAGTAACGACTCGAGTAGATGGTGGTAGGCTAGGCACATGCTACAAGATATGCCACAGAGTTATAGCGTACCGTCAAGGCGAGATATTTGGGTAGATCGAATCATGGCGAAGGATATAGAGGATTGGAACAGCGACGATAGTTAGACTAGTATTGGAAAGGGATGTCGTCGGTTTTCTTTGTCTTGAGCAAACGATCACCACGATATGTATTGCGGGATGACACGTTGATGAGAATGGAACAGTAACTGTTTAGAGCAAACTACTGGGACGTTCGATGGTGAGGCGAATTGGAATTGGTTGCGTTATAGTAGTAGTTGCAACGACGAAGTAATAGAGCAATGGATATCGTAATATATGATGGTATTCAGAAGTGATCCGTAGAATGAGGAATAACAAACAAAGTGAGAGAAGAAGAAAATCACAACCGATTTGTTGCTATCATCGTAGAAAGGATTATGAGGAACTTGAAAACACTAAGCCACTTTCAATCTAAGGATGATTCTTGGTTAGCGTCGTTCTAGTATGCTAAACCTATGAGCCCTGATTAGGCAAAATTACAAGGGGTTATTTCAGCGCATACCCACTGTAACTATAGTGGAGGAAAAGGGACATTCTGTTTCATATTTCCAACTGGCGCCACATTTGGCATGATCTCATGTGGCGTTGGTTTTATCGGTTTAATGACAAAGAGCTTTGTCTAGCTTTCACAGCTCAAATTAAGTAGCAACAATGCTATTATCACTACTTAGTAATTATTTATCGTCACCTTCTCTTGCGCTAGATCCACGGTTTTATTTCACTTTTTACTTTACCATCTCTTAATCGCCCGCCACTACGGTTCTTTTTCATTCGAGTAGCCATTTCAACGCGGAATTATCAGATTTCTTCCTGTAATCTTGTTTATATGTCTATGCGACGTTTTACACTCATTTAATCGCCGTCTCAATTACCATAATTTCGATGATACGTCATTGAGCTTTCTCATTCAATTGCTCACTCTGTAGCTATTATCTACGACTATCGATGACTGAACTTGGTTGATAGCCCTACATAAACAAACTCTATTACTTGGCCTCTTTAGCACATCGAATTGCGTAGCAGAACATGACAACACCTCCCACATCACCTCTCACATCGCCTCTGTCGTCGCCTCTCTCATTGACCGGTACAAGCTCAGATTATGTCATCAATCATCGAACCTCAGAGCAGAGTTCGGCTACTACTCTGCCGTTCAGTCTAAACAGAAATCCCGCGCATGCTAAAAGACTATGTGTTGACAGTAGCCAATCTAATCACGATGCCTCACAGGCATCGACTAGCAAGCAGGAAGAAATAATAGACTTGTATACTTTTACGTCATCACCACCTAAGAGAGAGCCTAGATTTGTTCCTGTTTCCCAACTTAAGGATCATGATTCAGAGGCTAAAACACCCAAAAAGGTTCGAAAAGGTTCTTCCGAACCAGAGCCTGAATATGGGCCTATACCTATCATAGAACCCGAACCTTTCATTCAGCAAACACCTCTACGCGCTATCAAAGCCGCACGCAAATCCGAAAGCCAACTAACATCGAACCATCCAACTCCGTCACCTCTTCGCATCTCATCAAGACAAGCGGCGAATTCGGCAAAAGCTTTGGTAGTAGCTCAATCGCAAGTTGCTGAAGAGTCGGAGCTTGCTAAATCAACGACGACGCCATCACGGAAACGCAAGAAGCCTCCCGTACAATCGGAAGCAAAGCTACCGAAGAATGGGACTCCTTCAAAACGCAAAAATCTATGGGCTGTGGATAATGTATTGACTTCAAAACGCTCGCCCTTGGTGAAAGCAAGTCTACGAGTATGTGCTTCTTTAAACATTGCCTACATTCCTCACGAGTCAAGGCCTAACTGTTAGTACAGGAAATATTTTTACTAGAAGAATCTTGGGAAATTCTTCCCCAGGCTACGCGTGATAGAATACTTAGTCTCTTCCCCGGTGGAAACAAATATCTCATTACTCTACCTGACGGTTCAAAGCAGCCTGATGTATTCGCTCTAAGCAGTAGCAACAGTTTCCGCTGCGGTATTGCACGCTATCAAGAAAACATTAGTCTCGGACGTCACGATTCCCAGTGGCTCGACGAAGCATGGGATGCTCACCGACGACGTATAGACGGGTACTACGACCAAGTTCTCGAAGACAAATTCAACAATGATTGGGGCGTCAAAGTTGTAGGCAGCGAATCAGATCAACAAAAGCAAGATTCCATCGGTCAACAACAAGATCGGCAGTCTCCAAACTGTGTTACGAACGTCGTCGAGCAGTTCAAAAGCAGAGATGAGGCGTTGGCAGACGCTTTGATAACCGGAGAACCGAAAGTCGACTTGAAAGAAACTGCCGCGGAACTTATGCAAGTATGTCCCTCTAAGAAGGAAGAGTAAAAAGATTTAGAGTAGAGAGGAATAACAACAGAACACATTTAACAAGAAAGAAGTGAAAAAAAGCATAGTCTATTCTATTATGTTTTGGTAAATAATTACGAATGTCTTGTTGAATCATCATACAGTCATGATTCCCTTCATATATACACTGCTATCTAAGTCCCCATTTTGTGTTTTTGTTTTCTATATACAATCCTCTCCTTTGTGCTTTCTCTTTCTTCTTAGATTCAAGCTTCATCCCCAGAATTAGATAATATTAAGATTAGTTCCAGTCAAGAATCTGTCGACTTAGCTCTGTGAAATCAGCTTCACCCTCACCACCCATCAAAGTCCAATCTTGGTCCATGTACAGAGAAAAGTACGAGCGTTCGTCAATCATCATGTTAGCTTGTTCCGGAACATCACCAGTTTGGCCTAGATCTACGGGTGCCTGCCATAGATGAGATATGTCATTCAGGAGATCAGTATGAATAGGTGCCTCTTCGAATAAGGCTGTGCCATCTTGTTGTTGTTGTTGATGCTGCTGCTGCTGCTGTTGTTGTTGGTGCTGCTGCTGCTGTTGTAGACGTTGCTGTAGTTGGACATCGTCGTATGGCATACCCATAACAGAAGGACCAGATGGCTGAATAGTGCTATTTTGGTCATTCGTAACAGAGATGGAAGAGACTCCGTTGGACTGTTGAGAAGATTGGGCTGATGGGTCAACGTTGGTGAATTGTTGTTGTTGCTGGCTATCGATATACTCAGAAACCTTGAGCCAGATGCGCTTCACGGCCTCAGTACGTTCCAAGGCAACACGATTTCCACGCGAGACAATGTGCTGCATGACACCAAGAGCATCATCCAAGCCAGGCGATGAGTTAATCCGAGGTCCGGGCTCCTGAGAGTCGAGTACGGCAGCAAGAATCAGGATGAAGGCTACAGAGAAGAGAGCGTCGGAATCGAAGAAGCCAAAGGAAAGCATCATGTCACGCTTCTGTAGTGCAACAAGAACTCGGAGCGAGCGTCGTGCAGCTTCGGTACAAGTGCGCGAAAGTTTGCCGAGAGGTGAGGTTCGGAGTTGCTCAGGCTTTGGACCGCGGCCGCTAAGAATTAGCTGGGCCACGTGTAGTAAAATGGGCCTAATGGTAAGAATGATGGTCTAGAGAAGATGTTAGTATATATTCTTGTGTAGTTTGGGTGGGTGGTTACTTGTTCTTACATGGTACAGCATCAGATGCAATGTAGCAACAGTGCGGAAGGAGACATCTGGGTCTACGCCATGATACTCCGTGATTAAATCTGCGGGTATCTCCTTGGAGATATCGTATAGTTGGCGCACAATCTCCTGTACATTGGGCACAAACTGTTCTTCAGTGCGAAGGGCCGGGCCATACAGAACGCGCATGATGTAGCCCGTGACACGAGCAATCTTGATGGTAGTGCAGAGAGCACCCGGATGGAAGAAGCCTGGCGCGCTTGATGGAAGAGGAATCTCGATTGCTTCATCGGATATGCTGGAACAATGGCCAGTGGCAGCAGCAACCCGCCTGGAGAAATGGCCAGTCAGTATGAAGTAATATCAGGGTACCAGATTGCTATATCAAACCTTTCTTGCATATAAATAGTCCACCAAAGACGGTTGATGTGCACACGCTCACTGCGCAATACGATCTTCTTCGTCGAGTTGAGATGGTAGCCATGTGTCAAACACAGTCGAAGGGCAGTGCTAATCTATAATGGGATTAGCATGTATGCTATTTACGCTTTCCTTATTTTCTGTCGACTTACGTAAACATAGGCTTCGTCTTTGCGGCCAGAGTTTTGTAAGTACATCGCAGTGAGGGCCAAAAGTTCGATGCCCATTGCTTCCAGACTGAGCATCTGGCTTAGATTAGGCAGGTTTGCGTGAGCGTATCGAAACATCTCTGCACCGGGAAGGTCCTCCGATGCTCTATGACCCTGGGCATCTTCATATTCAAAGTTGCCAACAAGTAGTCTACCCACAGCTAACACGAGCAGAAGCTCAATGATCCACGGAGATGTGTAATAGTCCGAGTTCAACGGAGCGTCGGTGGCATAAAAGGCCGAGACCTTGTCGGCAAATAGGCGTACGTCAAAATGATGCTGGATGTGACACAAGTGGAGCATCGTCACGTCAAGTAAACGGAAGGCCTCGGCCTCACTAGGTAGCGCCGGGAAGCCATCGGGACGGAGTGGGCCCGGATCGACGACACTATTTGCCTGAGTGCTAGATGGCGTGGCAGGACCACCGGAAGCGGCAGTGGAGCGACGGTTGAGAATAGTCTCTAGGCGGGAGCCGAATGTTTGACTGCTGCTCATAGCAACGTCGGCAAATATGGCTAATAAGGTTGGGGGTTAGACGAATGCAAGGAGTAACAGTGGGAGGGAGGAGAGATGGGACGAGAGGATGAGACAGGTACGCCGGGTAATAGATGATATAATGACAGGATAAGGGGAGTAGGGGCATATATGACAAGGGGTGGATGTAAGTGGGAATGGGGCATATAGGTAGTACTAACTGGAGTCCGGAGAATCATTCCGGGACGATGGTTTCTTATCAGCATCTGAAAACAGTATGTTTCGCTTTCCTTGTTGCTGCTGCTGCTGTTGTTGTTGTTGTTTTTGCTGGTTCTGGTGATTCTGAGGTTGATGCTGCTGATTCTGCACAGGTGTTTGGACAGTCTGTGGTGGAGTAGAAGCAGGAGGAGGTGGAGGAGGAGGCGGCGGTTGGGGGGCGTGGGGGGAGTGAGCCTGAGAATGTGACTGTGACTGTGCCTGAGTTGGTGTCTGCGTCTGCATCTGGGTCTGCACGGGATTCCGTGGGCGGGCCTGCGAGAGCGTCTGTGACGACGCTCTTGGTGACTGTCCAGTAGAAGAAGACACAGCACTGGGAGTAACGGGCACAGAACTGAGTGCTGACAGTGGTGAGTTCACCTCGGAAGACGACCGCTCAAATGCGGCGAGACGGTTCTTCAGTTCTTTGATGCGGCTATATGCAAGGTTAGTTTCAAGGAACAGCACTACATGTACGATACGACAGGCCCCCATATGTCTGATGTCTAGATCACACAACCAACCCCAACGGTAAGACAGCAGCGGTACTCTTGGTACATGATCGCCAAGCTGGAGATGGAGACCGATGGCGCCAGAAACTTACGTTACTGAATATGCCCGGCGTTGACCCAGTTCTGTAGGCTGGCAGTGCAGCTTGCGCTTGCTACAATATTGGCACGGGTTGCCGCCAGAGCACTTGACCTTCTTTGCACGGCAGGACTGACATCTATGGAGGAAAAGACTACGATGTAAGCTACATGGACAGCAACACAGGATACAGGATACAGGATACAGGATACAGGATACAGGATACAGGATTCCAGGCAGTGAAGAACAATGACGGTAAGGGAGTCGGCAAGGGTGGTTGAGGGAGGTCCCCTGCGCCTGGTCTCCAACTATATGCCGCCGGGCCGGGACGAAGGCTGTTCCTTTGTGCGGGGCCGGCTATTGTTGGAGAGGAAGATATAAATATACGATATAAATTTTGTGTATATACAGGCTTATATGCAGGAACTAGAAAGGGAACTAGAAAGGGAACTAGAAAGGGAAGCTGGATATAACCCACGCTGTGAAACTGGCGTCCCGCACACGACTCGGAGACTTGCAGATGGCGCCGTCCAAGGCCCGGCTCTGAGGCGACGAAGACTGCGGAGTAGTCGTCGAGGACGAGGCTGCGGGAGGCTGCGGAGCCATGGCCTCTATATAAAGACTAAAAGCTTAAAGACGGTCTATGTTGGATTACACTGGACGGTGATATCAAGATCGATGGTTTCGTTTCATCTGTCTCGCTGAACAACGCCGAAGGGGGCAAAAACAAACACGATCGCGATCACGATGTCCGCCCACAGTCATAAACGAAATGACAAAACAAATAATAAGATAAACCAAACTGGCTTTTTGATGTGCACAGGCTGTTCACCTTATCGGACACCTAATCAAGCTCGCCTAACAATAGGAATAAAAAACAAAAACAAAGCAAAAGAAATCTCTCGTAATACAAAATCAAGCCAAGATACCGGCCACCGAAAAACAAATCGACTAACCAGAACTAATCGCTGAAAAAGCAGGGCGACTTTCGGCGCTCTATTCTTCGGAATATTCTACCGAGACACAAACCCATGCCAAACCCTAATCTTTGTTGGCTACATATGTATTTCCTATTCAGGCTACTTTCACTCTGGTCCGGGTACTAACCCCGATGTAATAGTCAAATAATAGTCGAAAAAAACACATTAGGGTTCGGGGTGCTCTGCCGACATGGTGGCCAGACCACGCCGATCTTCGCACGCCCCTTTGAGAAAAAGAATAAGATAAGAAAAATCTTGTATTTATTTATTCATCATTTTACTATATATGATGTCAAGTATAAAATTCTGATCAGTCTTATGGTATGTGTCTCAACCATTAGGGTCTACCAGTGGGTCATACTTCCTTCACTTTAGTGAACTACAATTAATCGTGATTGTGTGTTGATGACACACCTGGTAATATACAATTCAAAATTTCAACTTGAACTACAATTTACAACATGGCGCCGTCCGCTAAAGAACATCATCGCTCAAAGAGCTTATTGACATTCCAAAAGTTACTGAATCTACGAGATAGTTCCAGTCCCTTGACACTCATAATCGACACACTAGAACAAAGCGCAGCACCATTGTTGAAGGAGTTTGCTGCTAGAGCAAAAGTAAGAGAACCATTACTAGTGGCAGAGTATAAAGATGCATTTGCTAAGAAAAAAAACAATAGATATCCAAGTCCAAGATCATTTTTGTGTCATTTACCACAATTAAAAAGCCTGCCTATGCAGATGTATTTATCCCTGCATGGGGCCGCAAGCTTAAGTCATTGGGTCCTGAGATCATTCCTCACTACCCCCCAATCGACAAAGTAGCATTAAAGTCAAAGACGCAGCCGCGTAAGTACCAAGCTTTTCAAGTGTTGATAGACGTATTATTCACTAACTAGGTCAGGCGCCATCATAATCATCGATTCACTCAACACACTCATTAACGTTGATGCTGAATCTGTTACCTCTTTCCTTTCAAGCATCATCACGCCTGTAGCCTCTGTCCTTGGTGTACACCATGACGATACTCCATGTATTCTACCAAATACATACAATGAGTACGCGCCTCATCCATTTGCACTTCTTACACACCTTGCGACAGCCATCTTAAAGGTAACTTCGCTGGAGAACGAAATCCTCTGCGAAGCAGCTCGCAACAGGGCCCAGCCAGAGCCAGAATTTGGCCTGAGTGAACGCAAAGAAGGTGCTCTAGTCAGTGTACGACGTGTACATGCCGCCCAAGGCGCCATCATGGCCATGGAACTTCGCCGTAAAAGTGGACGGCAAGTTACAGAAACATTCGTCATGGTTCCTCGACAAGATGGAGATCCCAGAAAAGTAGCTGGATTATCGATGCTAGGTCTCTTGAATGATCATCCAGTCTTCGCCAAGGTTGATCCTGATGCTGGTAAGAACAGTGAAGAGATGCCAGAAACTACATTCAGTTTGGGCTTGACAGATAAGCAGAAAAAAGACCGCGATGAGATCGTCCTGCCTTATTTTGATGCTCAGACTGATATTGGCGGTGGAGAGGGAGGCCGAATATTGTACGACATGGGCCGAGAAGACGACTTCGATGACGAAGAGGATGAAATATAGGGTTAATGGAAACTAATGACATGACCCACTTTAAAATACCAACAACGATTTGGAAGCTTAGCATTTCTACATGCGCCCAAATTCGCTGTGCTCACATTAAGGCTACTTTTTGTTCGGATAGATCTTCCCATTAGGCGGACTCTTTTCGTCTCTATTTTTGGCTGTATTCCCTTCCTCTCTTTTTGATATCTATAGAAACCCCATTGGAAAATGTCAGACCATAATTCGTCTCGTCGGGGCGCCCGCAGACCCGACAGCCGTACGATGTGGGATGAATCCGAACGCCATTCCCACCGCGACTCTAACCCCACAACCCCATCATCCGGAAACCTCAAAGACTCCCGTAACAGAGATAGCCGGCGCGACAACCGCGACAGTCGTGAAGACCGCGTTCGAAATGGTGGTCACGAGCGCAGTGGCGCACGCGATAGAGGTAGTCGCCGCGACGATGATCGGGATGCGCATAAACGGTATCGCTCACGTTCGCGAGATAGAGCTCGTGGAAGCGGGCGTCGTGACCAGGAACGCAATCATCGGACGAGAGATAGAGATGATAAGCGACGGGGTGAAAAGAGGTCTAGAGAAAACACTGCTGATCGCGATATCAAGCCTCCCCCGCGTCGTCGGGATGACGAAGGTATGTATACTCCTACAGAAGACACAGCAACAACAATACCGCATCTATCCGACTAGAGCACTAACAATACCACGTCTGCTATAGATATGGCCTGTCAAACTGACAACGAGCGTCGTTCAGCATCCCCACCTATACGCACTACCGATTCCCTTCCCACTCGTTCAAAACCCGATCGCCCAGCACCAATGTCCTTTCGCATGGGTATGAACGCCAATAGTAGTGCTCATGCAGTTGAAGTTATGGATACTTCTGGTAATGATCGCGCTAGTGAAGACGAGGATGAGCAAGAGCCCGAGATTGAAATTGGTGGTGATATGGATGCTATGCAGGCTATGCTTGGTTTTGGCGGCTTTGGAACTACGAAAGAGAAGAAGGTGTTGGGCAATAATTCGGGTGGTGTCAGGAAGGAAAAGAAGATGCAATATCGCCAGTACATGAACCGTAATGGTGGATTCAACAGACCGCTGAGTCCGTCTCATGATTAAACATGAAAACAACCCAAGCCTAGGTATGATTACGAATTTTTTGTTTTATTTTATATAATTTATTTTGGGAGGGAATTCATATTGAATAACTACTGGCGTTGAAGAAAATGATGTCTTCTACTTAACTAAAACCCCAAAAATAGTAACTATCTGTAGAGTGCCTTGAAAGCAAAAGTAATGATGACCAAAACCAATACATAGAAACAAGTCATGCTTGTTTGCTACTTATCAGCACGGACTTAATTTATGAGGCAAGACTGGACACCAAAAAGTATGGTACTTGACCCCAACCCGATTTGAACGGATAACCTTTTGATCTGGAGTCAAACGCGCTACCGTTGCGCCATAGGGCCTACTTCGTGATAATTGGGGTTGTTGTCGTTATATTTATACTCTTCATAAACTGTGCTTTGGGAAGAATAAGTCAAATAGACAGCTCTTAGTGGAGGTATGGACCACTAGTTCTTTGGGGCTAGGGGACGGTATCGTCCCGAACATACATAAGCTATTGAGTTTGTCTAGCGGAGGACTTTAAATATCTGTCCGGTATCCAATCCGGCGTTGTATAATCTTAGTGATTCAGGTAGACGATAAATATAATCAAATCAAATCAAAGAATAAGTCACATATCGAGCCGGGAAATATAAGAACGAAGAAGATATGGGATACGGTTTGGGAAGACATAAAGTGCTTATGCAATTATATCAGTGTGAAATGCCAGCAAGAATATTCGATGAAGTTATTGGAGGGTCCTTTCCCCATCCACTTTAACAGCTACATCCAAACCCTATAAGTGCTAGTCTGGTCTAAAACTGGAACTCGGCGTCTTACCGGCTGTGTAACATTATTATATAAGCGTAAAGCAAAATAGATTGTGGCTTATATATATAGTACTATCTGCAATGTAACGCTTGGCTACGTCACTATGAAAATGAAGGTAAGCTCGGAGGATAATTCTTAATTCTGATGACTTTACTTTGTTCTTTTGTAAATTTAGGTATAGATGAGGGGTAAGTTGACCAAATGTGGTATACTTCTACACTGCTTGATATTGAAACAAAAATAAACCGTGAAATCTCCAAATATACTAAGCTTGTCGGTATGATTACGTACAGTGCTCCACAATAGGGGCTTTGATTTGATTTGATTTGATTATATTTAACGTCTACCTAAATCACTAAGATCATACGACGCCGGATTGGTTACCGGACAGATATTTAAAGTCCTCCGCTCGACAAACTCAATAGCTTTGTATGTGCGGGACGACATCGTCCCCTAGCCCCGAAGAACTAGTGGTCCATACCTCCACTATGAGCAACAAAAAACAAATA
>RHLR01000030.1:0-64323 GCA_009806335.1 Davidsoniella australis
GGAGCTGGTGTCAATTATGTGACTTCTGGTGGTTGGACTGCTCTCATGAATTCTTGCTGGAGGTCATGTTGATGTTACTAAGCTCTTGATCGAGAACGGAGCTGGTGTCCATCATGAGACTTCTGATGGTTGGAGTTATGACAAGCACGGATTGGTATCTAAAACACACTTGATTTGAGATGGGTTGAATTGGCATGAGTACCTTTTGATTTTTCCTGTTTGTTTGATTTTATTCTTGAGATTTCTGCTGAGCCTCTCACACTGTGACATCAATTATACCTCTCTAGTTTAGTTTTGACATACCTGCACTCGACTCTCTTTGTTTTGTATGAGTCCTAGTCTAATGATTATCTTATCTTTAATAAATCGTTTCTTCTGATTCCCTTGCAAACCTTTACTTTGTGGGACATGGATTCTGTCACGTTAATGGATTTGCCATGACTTAGTTCCTGTACCAGAGAGTTAGACGAGAGGTCTCACGTACCTTTTTTCTATTCTTCTTGAGTTTCCATACCGAATTCTCTCCCTTCCATCATCGTGTCCTGCCATCGTCCATCTTCCTATGATTCCAACATCCCTCTTCTAAGCCACATATAGATAACCTCCATTTAGACAAACATCTCTCTAGTGTGTATGAAACTTTGTCTAACCTCCCATTAACCTCTAGTTGCAATATAAGTTGACAAATCTAGATGTGAAATCTTCCATTAGTTTGTATAAACTTGGGGTGGCTTGAGCACAAAAATACTCCATACCTATGAACTTGACATTTTCTAGAATTTAGAATTGAATACTATCTTAGTTATTGAATTGAAAAGACAAGAGTTTTTATCCCCCTATTCTATAATTACTCTATTCTATGTCTGTCATTATAAGTCGCCAAATGTATTACCCAAACTTTGTGCATTAAATTCGACCTTTAATTCTATTGTTGTTAGGTCACACTATTGGGACTATTCAACTACGTGTAAGTGCCCTTTTATCCCATGTAGTAGCTTTAGTCGAAATAGTGACATTCACACCATGGAACTAAACCCTGTAGCGATCAATAATGGCACTTAGAAATGTCTTGCCCTGTTCTTTATACTCTACAATATTATAGAAGATCAACGTGGCCGAAGATGTCATGGCAAAACTTAGTATGGAATATTAGTGGTGCAGCTTTAATTTTGCCGGTGTTCTACCGAGTGGGAGGATCTTCAACAGAAATTAGCTGAGTAGAGATACCTAAATCAAAGGCACTGTTTGGGCTCCTCTCCGCATCATAATTGTCAACAAGCTAGCAAGCTAGCCTTGCCCAGAACCATCGCGAAGCTTGGAGCTGCATTTGTGATGCGATGTAGCGCAGAAATTACAGCCTTGTGTACATGTGACAAAATTCCCCTCTGGCCAAAAAGTATCTGAACCTGCAGGTACATTGCAAGTATCGGGAACTTTAGAACCCAGCATTCATATTTTATTAGATTTCAAGCAAGCTTGTGAAGCTCACCGAAGCTCGCTATCATCCTCTGACATCATCACAAGCCTATCCTTGATCTCGACTACCGCTGTACAGCCTGTCTAAGGAATAATGCCCGTCCCACAGCGTGTTCTCAACTGGCTCTATAGCGTCCTAACAGGTGTAAGAAATCCAACGTCTCATTATCTATGATATTGATACTGACACTTCTCATAGGAATACCAAGACATCAACCGTAGTTACTACGATATCTCACAGGCCTTAGCCACGTATCCAAACTTAACGCTTCAGAATGAGGTCCATAGTATGTTGTACTGCCATACGTTAGCCATGTATGCCATATTGATATTGACTGCTTGTAGCGTTTTCAAACGGTGCCTCGGCTTTAATGCTAAATATTTATGGCACCGTGCCTGTTGTCTTCCGAGGCCACACGTATTATTTTCCCATATCTGTTTGGGTACCGCACGCATATCCGCGTGAACCACCAATCATATATGTAACACCAACGCCCAAAATGATCATTCGGCCCGGCCAGCATGTCGATCCTCAAGGCCAAGTCTATCACCCTTATCTCTCGGGCTGGTCGACATTCTGGGACGTAAGTCTAGTCTACAGGAAAGCATGGAGTAATGTGATCGTGTAAAACTAATTCTAAGTTCGGACAGAAATCTACTATCGTTGACGTTCTTGCTATATTGATCAACGTGTTTTCTACGGAGCCACCACTTACTGCCCGACCAGTTGCTCCAACCCCACCGGTTCCGGCTCCGGCAGAAGTATCGGCAAGTCCGGTATCGACTCCGGTTACACACTCTTCAGCATTCCAGCCCCCCACACCGCCTGCTGCACCGTTACCGCAACAGCAACAACAGACACAGCAACCACAACAACATGCTTTGCATAGCTCGGCATCTCAGCACATGGCCCTACCACCGGTACGAAATATGACATTTCATACGAGTGCAGGAGCCCCACTGCCTCCTCCAAAACAACCGCATATCGCGGCAGGGCCAGCTCCGAGCTATAGTCAAAGCCAGGCATCAACATCACCAAGCGGCTCTAACGTAGCTTCGAGCATGTCTCAATATGCGTCATTAGCTCCATTGCCAGGACAGCAACCGACACGCACGGATAATGTCTCAATCCCGGCCCAGAGAGCCTCTCGTTATGATTCCGCTCCTCCATTGCCCCCAGCTGCCCAATCTCAGGTGGCACATCCTTCAATGAGAGTCCAAATGTCTTCACCCTCATCTCATCACCAATATAGCCAACATAGTATTATTACTCCTCCTCAGCCTCAGTCAATACCTCAACATGTGCAAGTATCGCCACAGCAACAAGTATACCCAGCACAACGATATCCGCCGCAACAGTACCAGACCTTTGACCCTGCCCATGCTGCCCAACAGGTCCCCAATCAGTACCAGCCGATCCGCCATGATCAGGTCCAACCGACACCGCAGCCGGAGCCACCTAAACCCAAGACCCCTCTTCCGGACCTCATGGATCTGCCATTGACTCTCTCACCACCGCAAAACGACCCCATAATCGCACCTCCTATCCCGCCCAACCCGGAGAAGGACCAACTTCTCACTCAACTCGCCTCTGTCCTTCATAGCGAGCGTCAAAAGACCATCAACCGCTACCAATCAAGTCTACGCGGTCTTCAATCTCAACGCGAAGCCATGTCCTCTGCTATCCAGGGCATGCACGCCGAAATTGCAGATCTTGCCCAGTTCTCACACACCACAACGACCAACATTTCTATTCTCCGGGATACAATTGCCCACGCAGATAAGGTTATCAACGATAGCAAGGCGCTACCGCAGACAAATATCGACGAGCTGTTGGTCGCACCAACCGTCGTGGGTAATCAGCTCTACGCAGCAGTGGCTGAAGAACGTGCACTGAACGACGCTATATTCATCTTGGGGCGGGCTTTGGAGCGTGGCCGTATCTCGCCAGCCGTGTTTGCTAAGACGACGCGGGGTTTGGCCCGAGATTTGTTCTTAAGAAGAGCCTTGGTGCGGAAGATTGGGAAAGGCATGGGGCTAAGCATGTAAACTTCGGAGTTCTCTTAAGTTGCTTTACAATATCATTTCATTCACGCATAAGCCTCTTCAATTACTTGGTTTTAATGATTGAACGTTGTTAAAAGAAATCTGTCATGACTATACTTGTGAGTGGCTATTGATCATATTGGCTGTTTCCCCAAAGTAAATATATACCATACCGATGTAGTCTAACCCAACCCGTTTTTTCCTATCCTTATGCCGATTGTGCCGTCCATCATCAACGTTTCCCTAATCCCTGTTTATATATTGTATTCTGTGTTTTCGAAAAGATCATGAGTCATCTTTGCGTTTGGGATTGTAACCAGTCTATACCAGGAATGAGACGGAAAAAAAGGAACGAATGCGAAGAAAAAAACAAAGTAAACAAGCAAAAACCCGAACAAAGGCTTGAATAATCACTGCTTAGAGGAAGTGATACTGCGGCAACTCAGCCATCCGATTCCATTTCGCTCGCTCTTGAGCTCCCCAACGTCGTGCTGGGCGTGGATGTTGCAGCACACAATTTGCTGCCGTGGCAATATACGGCTGCCACTTAGCAATGCAGGCCATATTAGCCATATTAGCTCGTTGCTGAAGGCGTTCCAGTTGCGTCAACTGTGATGTCGGGCGCCATTCTTCGGGCAGCCAGGAGGGTGCGCTATCCGAGAGATCTGTACCACCACGTAGGCCGTTGCTGCTGGAGGCAAAAAGACGGCCGCCGCGCCAACGACCGCCCTTGGTCTTGGTCTCATTACCGTTATTGGGACGTTCTCCATTGCCGCCGCCAAAGTCAAACTTGAGAGAAAGATAGACTGTCGACGGCCTCGGCGCATGCTGGTCAACGCCATGCTAGGCCGGCGTGAAGGCGGACTAACACTGGGCCTGCTTTTGGCTTCAGCTGGACTCGCACGGCGCTTGGTTCTGGGCGCAAACTATGCCCCCAGGCTCAACCCCCAGTTTGAGTCTCCTCGTCGAAAGCCTGGCTTTGTCCCTGGCGTGGACTTCTTACCCTCCGCGGGGCGGATCTCGTCAGCACTCGATTCAGGGTGGATGCTGTCTGTCGGACTCGACGACCCTCTATCAGAAAGCCTTAGTTTAGTCAATAAAGTCTCAGACAGATTCTTCAGAGTCCGCCGCTTTTTGCCAATGATAGGGTTGATCTTGAGATCTGGCATAGACTTTCGGGGCACTAAAGCTTGACCACTTGTCTTATTTCGGCGAGAAAGTTTCGGCGGCTTGCGATACTGAACTCTGGAGTCGTAAAGGTAGTAGACATTGTTATCGTCAGCTAACGAAGACGACAGCTCCGAGCTACGATGGTTCGATGGCAGAGACTGATGAAGTGATGCCAGGCGAGAAAGCTCCGAGCTGGACGAAACGTGATGCGGGGATGCAATGATTGACGAGAGCTGGATATGGCTTGGGATCGAGACACTAGTGCACTCATCACTTGGCTTACTAATGTTCCGGATGGCGCCCGTGACCGACGAGTACCACATGTTCCCCTCGATATGGAACGGGTCATCGAGAGTGCGTGACCGGGCTCGTGCGCGCTGCCGTTGTCCGCAATGTATGCTTTTCATCTGAACCGGATCGTTAAGAATCTGCATGTCTTTCCATCCCGACGTCGAGAAGTGCTGCGGCCGCGAGTCAAAGAAGTGAAACGGTGCCGCCAACTCATGTACGCCTACACCTGCTCTGCCTTTGGTCGGGGCCGTCGCACAAGAGCTGTACCGCCCCATAGAGCCGAGCGAAGGATTGGCTTGCACCTGCATCGACGAAATGCTAGAATTGGTGAGTGACATAGGCGTCGTACAGCCAGCACTAGTATTGCCCGTTGAGCTCAAGTTTGTGGCTCCATGGAAGATCGGATACCGCCCACGCTGCTGAGACTCGGCCACGCTAGTGGGATCGAGGGAGTCAAAGAGAAACGATTCACTGTCCGACATCAGCGTCAGGCTGCTATCTTGGCTTCTGGGTGGCATTTTCCAGCGTCTTTTGACTAGACGAGGGCGGGGCCGGGCCATTATCGAAGTCACGGGCATCTCAGTACTGCCGTTTTGCTGAGGCTGTGCCTCGCCATGGAGGATCGGCTCTGGCGGTGGTGACGGTGGTTGGCGTGCTGGGTAAGGAGGGAGCTGGTCGACATAGTCTGGGAAGGGCGTGGCTGGAGTTTGCGGTGCTTGCGGCCTGCCGGCCTCGGACAGGAAGAACATGGTAGCCATGGCCTCCACAAGGCGACCGCTCTATATATCATATATAGAGGCAAGTATGATGACTTGAGTAGAAAAACGGTATAAATGCGTACTCAAGTGGGCGTAAATTTGTTGTGGTTTGATTAGATGCTTGACTGTCTATCTAAGACGATTGCGAACGGGATGGCGGCCGCTCGCAGGCCTTCGAAAGGCACTTATTGTGGCAAGACTAAGATGAAATTACCATGATGTGACTACAAGTCCAAGACCATAGGATGAGGCCTTGGTGTTGATGTTTTGTATCAGATCACGTGGATTTGAAATATCAAAACAATACAATTAGAAGCTAGGCAAAACTAAGGAAACAACTTATTCTAATTAAATCCTACTCTACTCCAGTAAGTGACTGCCTAAATTAGAGAAGCTCTTTATGTAACCCGTAATGGTTGATTGATTACTACATTGGGTAAACATAAACAAGGGTTTGCCAAGATCAAACCGTAAGATTATAGCAAATTCCAGTGTCGACATACATTCAGGAAACACTACATTATACCTTCTCTTTTTCTCATCTCATTACCCTCTACTATATCCACTGTATCAACCCCCATATTATTCCTTCTTCATCAGTACGGGCGCTTTTCGCTGTGCTGATCTAACTCTCTTTGTATAGTCACATTTGCGGCCTCGATATCGTCGACTTGGAGAGCTGCCAACGGCACCAAGCTCGTTCCAGACTCTACCCGGGCAGTTATCGATGTGAGAGTCCGATAGTCAGTGTTGTTGCCTGTATGAACTTTGGGCATATCCATATAAGCGCTGTCGTTGTGGTTTGCCGTACTGCGACTGTTCATAGTTATATGCCCCAGTGATGAGACCACGGGGCGTGTTATGCGTTGGGCAGCCAACGAGCCAATGGCTAGTACAACAACCGATGAGGTCGCTACCCATGACCCTACGTACCAACTCATAGCATCATTGCTATCTAGAGTCCACATGAGAACGGTAAAGACAACTATCCGGTAATTCTAAGTTAGTCTATTTTCTATCATTATGTACTTCGATAAACTGGCCAACTTACCGATTACTATCATCAGTAGTCCGTTCATAATGGCGATGACTTGCACAGGCGTCATGCCTCGGCGAGAAGGGAGAAACTTCCGGCTCTTGTACATGTGTGACACAAGTTGGGTATTGAACAGAATCGCATACCATATGATGACGACAGTCAAAAATGCGCTAGAGAGTACTACCATTTTCTGGCCAAGCACACTGACGGTTTGAAAGTTCTCAGTAGCATGAGCCGCTATAATGGCATAGGCGAACTTGAACCCTACAGCAGGTAGACAGAACAAGGCTGAAACTATCATAATGATCCATTGCGCCACTGGTTTCCATAACCTAATCATAGACCAGGCGTTGAGGGTAAACATGATAATCAGTATCATTTGAAGTACGGCTGACACCACGTCGGTCGCAATGCTGCGGTTTATATCAGTCGGTGTGATTCTACTGTAGTCTCCGGCAGCCAGTAGGTAGAAGTCATTCCAGTTAGAGGTAAAGTACATGACTTGAAGAAGCTCTCTTACGATGTTGCACACCAGCATCAGCACCTGCAAGATTCCATTGCGCTTGCGCAACTTCTCAGCTGGTGTCAGTGCTAAGATAGCTAGCAGCATGCCAAGGCATATCCCCAATTGGGCGCCATGAGAATAGCACAGCTTATACGATGTCTTCGTAGTGAGATCAATGATTGATAGCGGGATGGTAATGGGAGTGACACCGTCAGCTGCGAATAGTGTAATATTCTGAGTGAAAGGATCAAAGGGGACACTGTTGGTGCCTGTTGAATTTGAAGCTGCCATCATAGAGCAAGTAGAAGCCTAGTATAGCTCTAATCACTAGTGTATTCGTAAGAGACGCTCAATACCTATAGCTCATGATCCAGTGTTAGTTACATAGTGTATATCATATTTCAGTAGAGAGTAACAAACCTATTGAAAGGAGAAGCTTTTTCCTCAAGAACAATGGGATATTCTGCGGCTTGTGAAGATCAGAAGGCCACGACTAGATAAAGTAGCAAGTATAATACAACATTAAAGTAGAGAACTTGTCTTGCTTTAAGTATTGATTCTTTGCTCTTTCGTTGTCGCTTGCCAAACGCTGATCAGTCAATCTTTAGAAACATACAAGGAACACCACGGAAGAGACAAGATGTCAAAGGGGGATGTGATTTTCCTGGCGCGTAACTTTATCCAAGTGCTCATATTATCAGTTATAGTTTCCGCTGTGTACGAAGACGACCAAATTTGCCTTGGTCCTGCAATATATCATATGGAACGACGTAGAAAGCAGACACCTGTGTATAGCTTCATGTAAGCGTGCTGGCTCTCTTGTTATCTTTGTTCTATTTTAAAGACACTGTCTGACTTCTGGGATAGATAGTCTCTAATTGGGCGTATTAGCTTGACGGAAGCACATGGCTGAGATAGTAAGCGGGTAGAGTGATATGTTTTTTTGTCAAGATGCATTAGAGAACTTACCATTAGCAGTTGATAACTCAAGTTTTATTTGGAAGATTAAATGAAAGCAAGTTACATCTTGTTGACTTATTAGATATCGTTAAACAATCACCACGACGTATCAAAGGGTAAGGTGAGATCCGAGAAGTGACAGCTTATGATGAAGTCATCTCAAACGTTTGACAGTCTTCCTCATACATTAATTCAAGAGTTCAGCGGGCACCACATGAGGACGGTGAATCACACCTAGTAGCTCATGAAGCATAACATAGACAACTTATCCTCTTTGATATCAAGCATCGTCAATTTGGGTTAGCGTCTGCCGCGATATGCAGGTCAATTAAGCACCTATAATCCGTCTGAAGAGGGCCGGAAGCGCCAACTGCGGCAAGACTAAACCATAATAAGCGTTCTACTTGTTTCTTCTCTGCTGATCAGAAATACAAAAAATAAAAGACACATCATGTTGTGAATAACGCACAAATATCGCTCCATTGTATGGTCTATTGGCAAGCTGAGGTTGACGGTGTTGTCTAGGTAGTTTCCTAATCGGGCCAAGAAACGGCATTCTCGCTTGCTATTGTTCTTTTTAAAAGTGGGTCCGCCTTAGCATTGTTCTCCGATGTGGGGCCGGTTGGTCGCCGAGATATCGACAACGACAAAAATATATTGATATTAGCCGCTTTAGTTTTCAAGTCAGTGCTTATTTGTGATCAACGTCCGGAACGTTTTGCGGTGAGCTAGAAACGGAGTCCTTACCAAATAATCGCCTGTTCACCCACTAGATGTTGATACTAATCAGCAACGCCCCGTATCGCTATAATCTCTCTGTTCGCGAAATTCTAGCTGGCACTTTTTGTATCTTTTCATCTAAAGCTAATCCATCTCTACAGGTAACTTTAGCTGCTGATATAATAATCAACTATTAATTCTCATTGACCAACCTAGCTTATCCTACCCTTCATGCTCAGCCCGGCACTATACCTCCTTCAAGCTAGTGTTAACACTGTTGACGTATCGTGATCAGTATTTGTATAACTATTCCTGGTCCAGATATGTATAAACCCGTCAGGTGGTAAAAAGCCAGCCGCATCTTCACGGTCGGTCTATCGGCTTACCATAGGGTTTGCCAAGATATATAATCCGCGCTTAGTACCTATACACCCTCAACCTCTCCCTTGTTTTGCTACATTCCAGCGTCAGCATCACTTATGTCTTATATTCCTCTAATAAAGGGACGTTGAGCCTGCTAAAAAGTTTTGACCAAAAGATTACTAGTTAATGCCATTATCAAATGCCAAATGCGGTGGTAGGGACAGACAGAGTTACTTCTAGAAATCAAAAAAATCTAGTGTTATCATGTTCTCAGCCCGTATGAATCTAATTTTGAAATGCAGCGGTACAGTATCCCTTTTGCCTTAGGTACGGCATTATAGCGCACTCTAACATATAGAAATCTAGTTGCTTCAATAGCAAAATGAATTGATTTCTTAAATCAACAACTCAGAGTATTCACATCGGCTAGAATTTACAGCCCAGTCTTTGAAGTCATAAAGTCAAGATCATATATCTATGAGCTCTAACTACTTGATGACTAAGCTTATCAAATGTCATATTTCCATAAATCAATAGAGTGTTGTTCTTGTCAAAGCTTCAAATGGGCTATAGCCTATTGATGATGGCACTATTAACTGATGTATTGGAAGCCATAGCAAGCTGTAATCCCATTAGATCAGGTTCCCAAATTAGCAATATGTCATTAGGCGGCTATAATATAGAAAACACCCTTTTGCAGGCTTTATTGAAGGTTAAGTTCTTGTATCTCGCAAAACTTACTCTTACCTATAATGATATCATAGGAATGAGTGATCTATAAGTATGTATGAGGCGGGTACAGCTTTTGGTTATGAATGGTGTGACTATCTTCTTCAAATAACCATAAAAATATAGAAGATAAAAATAATAGAAAGAATGGCATATGAAAACGGGACAAGGTATTTTTTTGTAACATTCTGTAGAAGAAAGAAACAAGAGACATATGTATGTATCATTAGAATTTTAATCATTTCACCATAGTTAACCAGTTACCGGTTATCGTCACATCATAATCAATTGACGAAGTATCATAGTTATACAACATAAGCTAAGATTGATTATTCAATGACTTCGATATCTTCTTCTCGGTTTATGAAGATCGGATCGAGTATAGCTCCGACTTCTTGTGATTCTACACGCATTTTGTCTTCTTCAATGTTTTCATCGACAACAACGAATGAATACAAATTGGCACATGTATCATTGATGTATATGTCGATATTAGTAGAGATGCATATATTAACTATGGTATTGATTACGTGTCCAATGACGTTGATAATTTCTTCATTTAGTTGTGAGATTGCCATAAGATGTTCACCAGGATTTATCCGCCAGCAAATCTTTACGGCCTGATATACACATAGTCGAGCACGGGTCGTCAGATACCTCCCTAGCCAACTAAGAAGAACGACAAGGTAGTAGGATGTATGCATATATATATATATATATGTATTTATTACTGTTCATCTCATTCTCCATACATATTCCAGAGAAAATGTGTTGCACTTCAGAACTAATTTCTTAACATTCGATATTGTCGCCCAACTCATCTGTATACATACGTTGTACACTTTCCCTGTCTTGCCTTTAGTTTTCAAAATACCACGCTGACATCCTTACCAGTAATCATTTTCATTGACGTTATTGATAATACTCATTAGGCTGTGATGAAGTCATCCAGTAGGTATTGTTTCGTGGTTGGTAATTAAACGAAGCAAGATATCTTCACCAAGCAAGTTAGTAGTTTTATCGTATGAGATTCAAAGTTTCTGTTGGCCAATAAAGCTAGTAGGGTATAATTGTGTAACCATAATATCGTGGTGGCGTTTCTTTATATCATGAGTAATATTGAACTGACCGTCACATTTCACTATACCAACGCATGTAAAAGAAGAACAATACACATGATATGAATATAATCATCTCTAGGTTGTTTCTATTTTCATCAAACTAATGTTGTACAAAGGCATTTCTCAAAGACAGTTGTGGAATGGCCAAACACGGGCTCTTAATTTGGTTCGTCTCGACGATTCAATATAGATACCGACGAGTAACCAGGCAAATAGACCTAATTAAGTAGGTATGATACCCATCCTCTCATATTTCCAGTGGGAACATAACTCTAGGGTGGTGGGATCGTCAAGAGGTTGTTGTACACATCCAGACTAATAATCATAATGTCATTTGGGATGACAGATAATAGTCTAGATAGCTTAGTGACACGAACGGTGTCATATCAAGGTAAATTATGTATTTGGACAAATAGTTTACTGTCTATAGTTTAAGAGAGAAAAGTATCAGTCGTTTGTCGTAACATTGTGATATCGCGTAACAAGATGGACTTACGCAGGGACGAACAAGTCACCAAGACCGCTAGCGAAGAAAGCAACGGCAACCTAAGACAGCATATGTGTTAGCATGCTATATATAGCATAACTTTGACCTGGAATATAAACTTACGCCAAAGATGGTCAGACCACGAACGACTGTGGCGTTCTCGGAGTCGGTTAGAATGTCGTAGGTAGAGCCGAAGAAACCACGAGGGGCTAGTCTGTAGCCGGGACCGCTAATGGCACGAGGAGACATGACGAATAAATCGGGTATAACCAATAGATAGCAGACAAGACAATTAGTTCTTAGACCGGAGAGACGTCAAGAGTAATTTGACTTTATTTGGTAGGTTGGGCAGACTATGACGATATCAATTAAACAAACCCTTTACTACATAGATTGAAAGCGATAAACTTTTTTTGGTGGCAACCAATTCGTATAATCAGTACCAAAAAGTGGGGTGCTAAGCTGTGGGTTGTAACTTTAACCCTAACATTGGCTTGATGTAAGTCAAAAACACCAACTTACACATATTGTGCCATTTTATATCAACATATCGACATGTTACTTTGCAGATAAATATCATTTAGATCAATCCAACCACGCAGTTGGAAGCGTATGGAATTGTTGTCATGAATGGCGAAACTGGCGTTTTATGCAACCCTTACCTTCGCTCTACCATACTATCCAAAAAAAACGACGATAACGATACTGCGCCTCACACGGTAAGATAATACTAGTGCTACATATCATTGTCTAGCAAGCCTAAATATACAGTCTTTACTTGAGATATTACTGTGTCTAGATGTGCAGAAAAACAACTTCTCACATAGCACCAACATATGACGTGATCTCGGCTCAACAGTCAATATCAGCTTAAATACACAATTGCGGAAGCTTATGATAGTTACTGCATTAGCCATGAATTGCATTTACGAGTAAATACAGTTTTGAATAAAGCAAGCAGTTATGACCGTTGAAGAAATTGAGCCAGCCAATTCGCCTACAACTCCAAAGTTCCAAGATGAACCGCGCGAGAATTACACATCATCCCGTCCTGTATCGGTGAGTGGGTTCAACATGGAAATATCATCGCTGACAAATTACCCTGCTAACATAGTATACATAGGCTGTTCTTGTAGGTGCTGGGATTGCCGGTATTGCCACGGCTGTGCTTCTCCAAGCAAAAGTGCCCAATCTTCAACTGACCGTGATTGAACGCCTCCCGCGAGTTGTTAGTTTACCGTACAGATTGTGATAGCTTAAGGACCCACATGTGCTAACGATACCGAGTGTTTTAGGGCGGGACATGGGAAGAAAACCATTATCCTGGAGTACGCTGTGATATCCCGTCTCATTGCTATCAGCTTTCCTTTGAGCCCAACCCAAACTGGAGCGAGTTCTATGTCCGTGGGCCGGAGATTCGACGATATTACGAAGAAGTCGTACAGAAACATGGAATAAACAAGTTGACTCGATTTTCTAGCGAAGTTGTCCAGGCAATTTGGTCCCCTACCTCATCCAAATGGGAAATTGACATCAAAGATATACAAAGCCAGATAGAGTCACGTATCTCGGCAGACTTTTTTATCGCAGCCACGGGAAAGCTTAACCGAGCCGTCCTACCGTCGATTCCAGGCCTGGATACATTCAAGGGCGTCAAGGCACACACGGCAGCTTGGGATGATACGTTAGATCTATTCGGTAAACGGGTAGCTGTTGTCGGCAACGGCGCTAGCGGCATGCAGATCTTGCCCAACATTCTACCACAAGTTAGCAAGCTAGTTCACTTTGCACGTACGCCGAACTGGGTCTCTACGGCGTTTAATTCGACACTGGCACCGCTAGCAGCTACCAAGGAACATCCAGGTGGGCACAGGTTCTCGGATGAAGAGCTCAAGGGCTTCAACGAAGACCCGGCTAAGTATCTTGAATATCGGCGCAAGATCAACGCGGCCTTTCATCGGGGTTTTGGCAGTTTCTATCTTGGCAGCCAAGAGAGTGATGCTTGGAGAAAACATCTCACCGAGAACATCATCACACGCTCGAAAAACAGCGACAAGCTTCTACCACAAGTGATTCCCACATATGCTCCAGGCTGTAAGCGGCTGACACCAGGGCCTGGATATCTTGAGTCTTTGCTGGATCCCAAGGTTGACTATGTATCGACGCCCATTTCTCATGCCACACCGACAGATATCGTGACAACAGATGGTACAGCCCACGACATCGACGTATTTATCGCCGCCACCGGCTTCCCCGAGCGCACTACGCCTTCGTTTCCGGTGATCGGCCGGGATGGTATTAAGCTTAGTCGACAATGGAGCCGCGATGGACCAGTCGGTTATCCTCAGACTTACTTTGGCGTGATGACGCCTGGCTTTCCCAACTACTTCTTTGTAGCTGCAGCACAAGGCACGGCGATCGGGGGTACAGTGCCGTTACATAATGAGCACACTGCTACCTACATCGCCAAGTGTATCAGGAAGGTCCAGTCACAAGGCTATGCCCATCTCGAACCGTCACAAGACGCCACTGACGACTTCAATGAGATTGTCGACGAGTTCTTCAAAGATAAAGTCACCACGGATAAATGTACGAGTTGGTGGAAGCAGGGCTTTGGTCCGCAAAGAATGCTCGTGATGTGGCCTGGCTCGGGTCATCACAAGTGGGATGTATCGCGGGAGCCACGCTGGGAAGATTTTGTTTTTGGGCAGCCCCACGGAGCTAAGAAGAACCGCTTTGCCTATTTCAAGAGTGGATGGACGGAAAAGGAGGCACGTGGAGATACAAGAGAGCTGACTGCATACCTTGAAGAAGTTGGTAAGATCGATTTACGGACAGTACACGAGAGTTGGACTCAGGGTTATTGAATTTATATCTGTTCCTATTGTACCTGTATTTGTTTCCAGAACTATGGCAAGGCATCAGAGGTGATGATAGTGTCTACGGTGTCTGCCACTTCAGCAAGCGTAACCTATCTGTATGTTAGTCCTCTATAGTCTAACAGTTGGCCAAGCTAATGCCAGTCGATCTACTTACCCGAATGAGCCCTTCGGCTGTTGCTCCTGGAATGCCACGATCTCCCACGGCATCTTGAACAATGGTCACATCGTAGCCAAGTTCAGCAGCGGCGCGAGTTGTAGCCGAAACACAGTTATGCGCCATATATCCTAGCCAAAGAAATTGCCAGTCAGTCAAGAAAACAAGAAATACATAAAATATCATCAGAAGACGACGACTAGAGTACCTACCAACAATCACCAGGGATTTCTTGCCTGTAGCATCAACAGCCTCTTGGAAATCAATTCTGGTAAAAGCTAGCATGAACTTTATGGACGATTCTTTCGCCGTTCTTAGGTTTCAACTCCGAAGAGAGGTTCCCGGCGTAAATATCGGGCCACCCGCAGGAACATCGGCCACAACATGAATGATATTGCCATTGGCAGCACGAAATTTCTCAAGAATGACAGAGATGGCCTTTCGGGAAGCGTCGGCATTTGCTACTTTGAGGATAGCAGAAGCATATCTATAAGAACGAAATCAGTTAAAGCTAGGAAACAGAGATATAGATGTCTTTGGTATGTCTTCTTCTCTTACTCCCCCTGTGCGTCGATGGTGATCACAACAGAATCACCTGCATTAGGTTTGGATGGGGCCATTCCTAGCAGTGATCGGATAGTCTAGACGGCCATAGTGTTTATTGTGTATTCGGATATCAGTAGTCCATTATATGAAGAGTAGGTCACATAAAGATAGTTTATGAATATTATCATCCATTGTCAATATTATAGATATTTTTAATATACCAGATAATCTTCACTAAAACGTGCGACCCGCCCTCCCCCTACTTCGGATAAGGGGGCCAAGGTGCCAAGCGTGATTATACCCAAAAATGGCGTTTCAGTTCTAAGCTACATCTGATATTTAGTTGAGGTTGACCTCCACTGGTATTATAAAGCAATACAACGTTATGACTTTAACTTGAGCTATATTTAGCACCGACCAGAAGCAAAGCTCCGGCCGGAGATAGTTGGCTAATGTGATCTCCGGAATAACTTCTTGACTCAACTTGACTTGACTATATCCAACGGCTACCTATCCCATTAAGGTTATACGATGCCGGACTCAAAACAACTCCGACTTGACTTGACCATGTTTAACGTCTATCTGAATTACTGGCATCATATGACGCAATACAGACTGCAGCCTCCTTGATTTGATTTGATTTGATTATATTTAACGTCTACCTAAATCACTAAGATCATACGACGCCGGGTTGGCTACCGGACAGATATTTAAAGTCCTCCGCTAGACAAACTCAATAGCTTTGTATGTGCGGGACGACATCGTCCCCTAGCCCCGAAGAACTAGTGGTCCATACCTCCACTAAGAGCAACAAATTTGATTTGATTTGATTATATTTATCGTCTACCTAAATCACTAAGATCATACGACGCCGGATTGAGTACCAGACAGATATTTAACGTCCTCCGCTCGACAAAACAAATACAGAAAAAAAAGAAAAAAAAAAATCCGCCCGCATTCTCATCCCTTATATACGCTATTACATTTAATATTCTGTAAAGTAAAGGCACTATGGCCGAGTGGTTAAGGCGTTGCCCTGCTATTCATCAGGCAAAGTTCTGAGCGAATACGGCTAGGCAATTCATTCGTGAGCGCGTGTTCGAATCACGTTGGTGTCGACATTCATTTTTGCCAACAGAAATGATACAAATACGTAACCAAAACGTCCCAAAAGACAAAACCATAACATAAACACTAGTCTTCCGCTGCTAAAGCCAAAGAGTATCATCTACCTACACAATTAGACCAAATGGCCCTCTCATCATGTATATTGCAACATCTGCCAGCTGGCAGCTTCTGAAGACTACATAGGGAGTACATAATATTTTGTGGGGGTAAGTACCTTTTCGCAGAAGTCCCCATTTGTATGTCAAACTTAACTTCCTAGACATATCATATATATTGCTTGGTTGAAAAATTAGCATCATTCATCATTGTAGCAAAAGGAGGGAAGACTACCTTGTTTGTTAAACTTCTGGTCATGTAATCTGGCAAAGGCCGTCCATTGACAAAGCTCCTTTTGATAGAATCTTCCAGAAATCTTCATTCAACTAGCTTTAGGGACACTCTTGCAAGCACAAGAAGCTGATTCACTAAAACTATTATTGAAATGTGAATGAGTAAAAATATGTTGAACCTAGCTCGCAAACACCGATTAGTTCTATCCAATCTATTGATCGGTATTTTTACATCACTATAACTAGTATATCTTGGCCCCTTACTACAAATTGTTGTTCAAAGTTATATATCTTCTGTTCTTAGCTCGTTATCGTCTATCTTAGGCTTAACATCTCCTGTGATTTTATTTCATGTTAACTTGGAAAACTTGTATTCTTCCCATTCCTATTCAGCCTGCTAGATCGCTTACCAGTCTAAGTGATGCGATAATTTGTTCCATCTCGAGCATTCGTCCACCATGAGAACGCATGATGTGGTTGAGCGTTGGTGATGAAAGTTAGGTAGCAGGGAATGACTTCAAGTAAAATTATCACAAAACTATTTTACTACATAGCAAGGTGTTTGAGACTCTGGAGCCTTAAAAACACATCTCGAAGAGCCGTCGAAGAAGAATTGTGACGATAAAGACATTGATGCCAAAAGCAAGGCACATAATACCCAGATCTAAGCTCGTTAGCTCCATGGTACAAGGTCCACTTTTAAGCGTATGATATATCATAAGCTAGACTCCTCTTCTTATAGCTTTGTAGGCTCAATACACAAAGATTGATAGATTCGGCTTGCCTTCCTAATACAGTTCAAAGATCATCCTATTTCAGAATGAGACTCATTAAATGTCTTTCATATACAAATCAATATTATCTAACTTTCATTCAACACATACTTTTGCTGCATGATCTTCTCAGGGCTTTACCATCAACCATTATAGATTTCTACCTCACCTGGACTTTGACATCACGCAATTCATATCAAAATGCCCCATGCCAACGATATGCTCATCGACGACGATGAGGTCGACATTGACGTCGACATGGCCGATTCAATTATCGAAGCCGAAGTCCGCACTACTGAGCCCATATCTGAGCCATCACATAATCGGCATATCGGATCATCTCTAGCTGCAAACTACACACCATCAGTCGGGACGAAGCGAGACGAAGCCGATCTTCTACCCACTGTATTTCCGCCCATGCAAGCTCTTCCCGCCCAACGCAAAAGGGCTCTGCGCGAAGGATACACGAAGAATACATTTGCACGACAGTATCTTGATAAGGCGCTCATGGATGTTCAGCGTGGCGTATTGCGCCGTGTAGAAGATGGAATCATCGATCCAGAAGACTACAGTGACGGAAAGAAGGGTTACACCAGCTTCCGAGAGCTCTGTAATGACGTTGATCAGTTAGTCAACTTCTTGTGGTACATCGGAACTCGTAAGTTACTCACCAGAATACATGGGAGTGTATATATAAGACTAAAACAAAATTTAGCTGCCTTACAAGTTCCGTACCTATTTGAAATATTAACTAATTTCACTTCTTACATCGAATCAATGAGCCCCGAGCCCATTCCAACTTTCAAAGTACTACGTAAACTAGATCACATCTTTGCCAGTCTGATACAAAAGAAAGACGTAGTTTCCAACGAACCCGTCACTGGTCTTGACGAATTTGCTGTTAGAGACACAGACCTCGTACGGCTACGTGCTATCATCGATAGAAATCGAGACATCATGCTTGACATAATGCGCGGTCTTGCCGGTCTCGAAGATTATGACGAGGCATCCAACAAAAGTAGCGAAGAGGACGACGACGATGATGATCTCGAGTGCAACTTTGATCATCCCGAAGATCAGGATGGTGATGATGATGGCAATGATGATAATAGGCCATTACCTAGCATAGAGCCAGAGGATAATGAGTTTAGTGTTGATGGATCACGCTGGCTTCCTCCACAGACTCGGCTGGAACTTCTTTACGCTGTCGCCATGAACTTTCAGAAGTCTTTGGAAGGCATCAACGAGGTTTTGAAAGATGGATATATCGATAATTTTGGTGCCTCTGATGACCAGCAACGGCCATGTGCAAATTAATATGGGAAACGCAATGATGTAATGAATAGGTTGTGCTTTGTTTGAAACTTAACTTCCAAGAGCATCTATTGTACGTCATACATATGTAGCATGCCAGTTCTATATCCTTTCTATAACAACATTACCTTATATATATTTTTCCTACTTCAATTTTGCAACAAATCGGTTGATGTAGGCTCACATTTCATCAACGTTGTCTAATCCGATTCTACGCGCAAATTCCTGCGCCCAAGCTCGCGGAAACTCTAATCTATGTCTATCTAGCCATCTCTCGCCCATTTCCACCTTCGCACTAGTCACGCCCTTATCCAAGATACCACATGGCACGAACCGTGCCCAGGGATTACGTTCTTGATCACCCACCACAGCCACATCCATATTAACCGCCACACCAAGCCCAGTAACATGGCGTCTAAGATGTACGCCCATAGCCGCGATCTTACGCTGTCCAAGCCCACGCTGCACATCAGGCACCAGCCAAACTCCTGGCTCGTCCTCGTCTAATATCGTGCGTATGCCACAGACTGTAGCAAGGACGCTCTGCGTCGTGTTTTCGAGAAGACGCGCATAGTCTCGCACGGAAAAGTTGCGGTGTACTGGGGAATGCAGGTCGATGGTGGGCCAGAGAACTATCTGCCCCGGCCCATGATATGTCATCAACCCGCCCCGAGTGCTGGGGATGATGCGCGGCCTTAATGAGAGCTCCATCTCTTCTGCCCCTTCAGTGACCTCGAGGCTTGGCGTGGTGCTAGATGAGGCTAGGGAAGATGAAGAAGTCGAAGCTTCGAGGTTTCGTGATAACAACGGCGCTGTCAATGTCGCCCGTTCAGCAGCTGATATGTCCTTTTCATGCATACGCCGACCAAGAGTAAATACAGGACTTGGTGTGAATGCAAATACTACAGGCGATGGTGGGGGTGCAGTAGGATCCTTTTTCCATTCCAGGAATAAAGATCGCCTTTCTTCCTGTTGAATGCTCATGTCCTCGTAGGAACCATATGACGAGGCGCCTACCGTCGATCTCAATAGCAGCGCTTTTGGCGGCAGAGCAGATAGATTCTGTGGTGAGGACATGAATGGCCGGACTGTTCTTGGTGATACACTTGCTATACATTGTGGTAAACACATATGGCTTCGCCATCTGAAACAAGCCGTTTGATAAAACGATATTGTCGATTTCATCGTTTTAGACGATTATAGAGTTTTCTTTGGTTTGTATATAACAAGTGGGCGAGGTCGATGGACAAGAATGCTGGAATAAAATGCTTACGGATGGCGCCGGCTGAATGTCGGTTCAAATGTAGCGCTTCCCGTGTAGTTAGTTATATGTACCATTTACCTTAGATTTTATATTTTCTTTCTAGAGTCCAAATAACCTCCCCTAAACACTTCGGGGACCTTCCCCGGAGCCCTTCCCGGGCGTGCAACGACTAACCTAGTCGAGTGTCTTGTTCGCCACGTCAGAGATGCATGGCCCGGGAAACAAGGCTGGCCGGACCCATTGGTCCGATAGTAGGCAGCGAACTTCGCATCTGACAGATAGGCACGCTTCCGGCTTGACGACCACCTGAGCGAATTTCGTGCTATTCTACAGCCTCGCCGATCTTGTCTCTACTCTATATCGAGCCCCTCCTCAACTGCATCCCATCTAGCTTCGGATACGTGGATGATGTAGCTACCCTCCTGGTATATCGAACATCACCCATACCAGCCCTCCTAAGGGAGAACGGTTTCGAACCGGCAAAACTGATGTTATAAGAAACAAAAACGCTCTCAGCAATTCGTCTTGCTGTACGCCATCGGTTTACCCTAGTCACAACACACATATATACGATCAAGGCAAGCTCCGAACACAAGAGATAAAAGTATACGTCACCAGATAAAGAGCCAGAGTAGAGCATAATAAGCCAAGCAACATTCAAACTATCTCTAGAACAACAGAAACTCTTCCACGGGGCGGTTGCGATTCTGGCTGTCAATGAACCAGGAGATGGTAGCAGCTTCGGCTTGAGGCCCAAGCTTTGAAGGCATGTAGGCGTTCTTGGCCGTGTGGTTCCCCCATGGCCAAGGCATCTACGCTCAGTTTCTGGGCTGCTTGTGTCCGCCAGAGGCGGTAGTCTACACGCTTGCCGGGGAATGTGACTAGGTCTCCAAGCAAGGGTCTTCGGCGGGCCGTCTCAGGAGCAGGAGGCGGGACTGCTTGGGTGAACTAAGCTCTCGGTGCCTGGTTCTCGGCACGTAGTTGATGCGGCTCAGCTTCGAAATCTAAAAGATTATTTGTATCTCAGGGCAACTCTGCAGTCTCTTAGTATCGGAAACATATTTATGAGTATTGGAAGATATATTCCACTGGGAGCTGAGTAGTGTCATGAAGAAAAGGCAAATTAAGTTTGTCAAGCACAAACTTATGGTTCGCTATACATCGATAGGCAAAAGGAGGGGGGATGGCACAACTAACGGCGAGTATGAAAACGACGAGCCAACAGATGATGAAGAATACATGTCGGTAGATGAAGGAGAGGGAGGTAAGCAAAGCATGTAATACACTATATAACAAGTTCATTAGTGATATAGTACAGGCAAAACTAGTTTGGATGTGAACTTGATGGCCTATATATATTACATATATACGGCCATTGTGATATTTCTGTGCAAAGATTAAAATTTGCAATATATATGACAACAAATGTAGGCAAGTTTTAACACCGCTATGCCATGGGGTCCCTTTTTCAACCATACAGCCCTGCTGATGTAAGTTATGTATTTACGCCACAATCACAAAGTGATTGATTCCTTAGTTTTAAAGTTTCAATTTATGACATTGTTGGAGAGAAAAAATGACAAAAAAAAACCAATAATAATATTTTAGTTGAAAACAACCTGACAGGGATTCAATAGCACTAGAAAGAAAAGGATAGCGTATGTAAGTCTTGGAAAGTAAGATCAGATAAATCAGAAGCAAATGGAACAAAAAAAGGACACGGGTAAAAAAGAAGTAGGTGTAATAATAACTTGAGGAAAGAAAATAAAAAAAGACGAAGATATTCAAAAGTAAAAAAGCCCTATCATAGCACTCCCACCTAACTCCGTGAAAAGGCATAGAAAAATAAGTAATGGAAAAGAGAGACGGACTCGAAAGGTCGAGAAAGAATAAAAGATGACGAAAATCGCAGGATAGATAAACGTGGCGTAGGAATAAGAATAAACACGGCTCCAACTATACAAAGGCACTGCACAGGTCGGGTTAGCCATAAGAAAAAAAAAGAAAGAAAAAAAAAGACACGAATGGGCACACAATGTGTGATGAAAGGATTGCGAAATAACAAAGCATCAAAGATTGAGGAAACGAAGGCAAGAGATAGAATAAAAATAACAGCGCAATTTAAACAGAAGAAATCAAAACACACCCGTTTTTCGCAGTGCGTGATGAACAGAAAAAAAATGAAGAAAGAAGATGAGACAAGAATAAAAGATGAAGCAAACCCAACGACTCATCTCCAAGCCGAATGAACAAGAGACAAAATAAGTGACAAGAACAAAGAAAAAAAGAGTATAGGGATGCGATGCATCAAGCGTGAGACGACCAAAGGAAAACTAGTATAGTACCTACACTTTCCGTGCCGACAGGCTGCAGCTGTGTTTATTATGACTTGCACAAGCTGCAGTTTCATGAAGGAAGAAGAACCCAAGGCGTATGGGTATTCGGATGCCGATATATCCTCCAAGCAAGGAAGGATATCTTGTTCAGCATGTCTGTCGCATTTCTCTTTTGGATATATATGCAGAATCTTCTTCCGGGATATTATAACTAGAAGTAATGAACTGAGACGGGTTGCTTCAGTTGTTCTAGAAATTTATAAATGCGTTAACACCTAGTCCATACCACTTATCTCAGTGCTATCGGTTACAGAGAACTAACCCCGAAATCAAATGTATCAGGGCCTTCACCATCAGTTCTGATGAAGGCATCGAAGTCGAAGCCCTCGAGGACATTGTCGCCATTGAGGGGATCAGCAAGCTCGAACGCGCCAAAGTTGACCTACGAAGAAAAGCGTTAGTTGTCTACCTTTAAACGAGCAGTTTCGAGATACGTAACATACCGCTATGCTGTTGTTGCCATCCACGTTGAAGCCTGGGTCGGCATGAGGCTGCGTGACAGCACCTGCGGGAGGCACCACGTTGGGTACTGTCGATGGTTGCGAGTTGGGAATCGCTGCTTGCGGGCCACCAGGCTGAGGCGCATTAGACTTGAAGCTGGTAGTATTAGCAGGGGTGATAGGAGTCGCAGGTGTCGGGGCGTCAACATCGCCAGTGTCGGCAACAGGAGTGGCGCCAGCAGCACCACCCTTTTTTGTGTGGCAGCCTAGAACAATCACGGGTTAGTAAGGTACATATACATGACACATATGTGAATATAGCTTTGGAAGCTTACTTTAGTCTTAGTAGTCTTCTTGTCATTCTTCTTGGGGGCAGGCTTAGTCGGCTGTTGTGGCGTAGGGGGAGCAGGCGTTCCTTGCTGTGGTGAAGAAGTGTTCGTCCGAGAGTTCATGGTGTTCGGCGCTGAAGGAGGTGGCATTGCGGCAGTCCGTTGCTGTGGGGTGTCCTGGACAGCCCCCGGCTGGCTTTGGCCAGGTTGTTGCTGATTTGGTGGTTGGCCAGACTGCATCATCTGGTTGCCATTCATGCCATTCTGCTGCCATTGGCCTTGAGGGTTCTGGCCAGCGCCGACGCCTTGTTGTCTGCCCATGACCTGCTGGGGAGTCATTTGTGGTCCAAAAGCATTATTAGGATGGGAATTTGGTGGACGCATGCCGTTCATTTGACCACCTGCCACTAAGAAGTTGTGGTTCATTGCATTGTTCATGTCGCCATTAGCACCCATAAAGTTGACAGGATTGGGAGATCCTTGGTTTTGAGCACCGTCTGCTGGAGCGGGCGAAGCGATACCAACATTGTTTAGCTGACCAGAAGCACGTTTGATGTCTGCAGGGTTTGGCGAGGCGCCAGACTTGTTTTGCGGAGAGGCATCGGGAAACTGGTTAGGACCTCCAGGGCCAGGGGGGTTCTGGCCGTCCTGGCGGGGCATACCACCCATGTTATCCTGCTCTTGTCTTGCGATAAGAAGGCGCTTTTTGTTCTGCTGTTCAAGCATCATAAGCTGCATCTGATAGTCCTGTAGAGCATGGTTGCTTTGGCCTCCGGCAGGGTTAGGGCCGGGCTGGTTGGGGCGCATGCCAGCAGGGCCTTGGTTCATCTCATTACCGCCGTTGTACATGCCGCTGATGGGGCCGTCTGGGCCTTGTGACATCATGGGAGAGTTCTGGCCCTGAGGGCCACCGGGCATCTGCTTGCCAGGCATTTGCTGTCCATGGTGATGCTGAAGATGGGCAGCATATGTAGCAATAGACTTCGACTGGTTGCTATTGCTGAATTGCTGCATTTGCTGTGCCGTCAGGTTGCCAGTATTAATTAGCATTTGCTGGTTTTGGGCATTGGGTCCACCAGGAATTTGCTGGCCCATCATCTGGCCCGGGCCAGGGCGGCCGTTCATCATCATATTTTGTTGATTTTGGTTGAACCCACCATCAACACGGGGCTTCTTGGACGGCGAAGAGGCGTTATCAAGGCCACCCGGCGATTGGGGGCGGTCTCTGTTTGCATCCATACCAGTTCCATCACGAGGCATAGGGTGCTTATTCTGCTGAAGCATCATTTGGCCGCTATTCAACAAGTTAATTTATCACCCTATCGTAGTGCGTAGTGCGGGTGAGATTGAAGAGTGTACTTACGCGCTGTTGTTAACCATGGCAGTACGAGATAAAGACGGGTTAGGCTTCATCATGGCCATAGTGCCATTCGGCATACGGACCATGTTGCCGTAAATCTGGGGGCCACCTTGGCCATCACGCACCTGACGCAAAAGGTCATGCTGCGAAACCTGTCTCGTGCGGCTCTAAGCCAGTTCGTTAGTGTGTGGGCCATCATTAAAGGCTGCGTGCGTTTTTCAGCTCCGAGTTACTAACCTGAGTGTGTTGGACGTATTGCGAAACAATCGGAGGGACGTGTTTGCCGTTCTGCCGAGAAGCATTGTGTATATCCCAGAAGATTGCAAACCATTCGAGTAGGAAGGAGTTTTCCGATGAAGATGTGTGTACGTTAGGTTCGGGCAAGTCTCTAGGAGGCTTGACGTCGTCCTTGTTGTCGGTATCCATTGAGTCATCGTTTCCATGGTTGGTATCGCCATGCTGCACGCTGTACTTTTCATTTTGGACGAGAGGGCGAGCACAGTCATACATTCCTGATCTCATGAAATACTCGTAGATGTACGAGTTGAGCACAGCACGATGTTGAGTGTCTAGATGCATCAGCGCACGCTGGGAATGCTGCTGCTGTTGCTGCTGCTGCTGCTGGTTTTGCATTTGATGCTGTGGGTGTGGCTGTTGTTGCTGTTGCTGCATCATTGGCTGGCCCGGCACTTGCTGTTGCGGCGGTCCTTGAGATTGTGCCTGTTGCATTTGGATATGGCCCGGCTGCGGTTGCTGCCCAAGTTGAGGCTGTGGTTGCTGTCCCATGACCATGCCGTTATTCATCATGGGGATGACAGTGCCGACGGGGCCCAGCGGGTTCATCGCCATATTGACGTTGGCATTCATTTTATTAGAGGCCGACGAGAAATGTATGATGCTGAGTCGGAAATATAGTGGGCTAAGCGCGTTATGAGGTGTGACCTTCTTTTCGCTTCAGTGGATAAGGCAATCAAATTAATTGGGATCCGGGGTGTGATAGCGCGTCGATAGAAATGAAATGTTTAAAACGATGGTGCAGCGCAAGGCAAGGCAAGTCGAGAATCACGCCGCAGCAACGGCAGTCGCGAAAATGAAGGAGGGGAAGAAGATATTGTAAAATGATCGAATGGTGTCGGTTGGCAAGGAGGCAACTATGAGACGCGCTTCTATCAAAAAGCGACGTAGTGCTTGGGGCGTGCGGTGCAGACAAAAATGTCCAGCACGTATATTTTGGGGGGGACAAGTGAGGAAGATACGCTTCGATAATCGACAGCGAGTATGTTTATAAGGCCTGTAGCCTTAGACAGTGGACAAGCTAGCAATGCGCCTACAGTGGATAGAAAGCGGTCGGTCAAAGAAAATATGTAAATGGCGGACGCGATGCAAGATCGTATTGTAGATTTGCAAGGGCGATCGATATTTTGGTCTCTCGAATGGCTGAAACGCGGATATTAAGGCTTCTAGTAAGTATAGCACAATAATCCGGGCTAGAAATCGGGTTAGGATAGGCCGATATATGGACAAGTCCAGCGAGCTATACACAGCAACAACGACGATATCAATATGTCGATTGTTGGAGGTCTTCGAGCTCCTTCTCTCACCACAGCGCACAGCTGAGAGAGCAAGGTTTTGCCCCAGGCGCAGGCTCTCGCTCAACACCAGCTTCGAGGCAGCCTGCGACGAAACGCAGAGAAACAGGAAAATAACAGAAGACTTCGGCCACTCAGAGGCGTCAATTGCAGGCGAGTGAGATACGATATAAACTCGAAGCCAAGTCGGGCCAAAATAAAAGAAAAAAAAGTAAATTAGCAGATATTCAGGCCGATCGATTGATCGATGGGAGGGGTGATGGTGATGGTGATGACGGTCCAAAAAAAATCAAAGATAACAAGATCGAAGGTGGTTTGTCCTAGAAGAAGAGACAGAACGGTATGAAATAAATCAGGATGTAGGGAACCAATTTAGTATGGGACAGGACTTTGAGCAGAAAGAGCGACCAAAGGAGCCCAAAGTTAACATTTAGAACAAGCCAAATACCAAAATGCTTGTCGCTACAGGTCGTCGCACCGTGTACTTTGTGTGGCGCTGTCGACTTGAGGGGCTAGCAGTTTAGCTTACAGTAGACCACACTGTGCTGAGCACTAAAAGCACACGAAAGGCCTATATCGTGTGTGGCGTTAATGTGGGGATATCTGTGGCGGCTACGCGTATTAGCTTCTAGTGCCTGAGGCATCACTCCACAAACTTGTACGGAGACGCGACTTTCGCACGGTCAAAGCTGCACAGTATGCAAGTAAAATGGCAAGATAGAGCAGTAGTTTACTGTATAAGAGCGCGCCATGTTTATTCTCTTGGATTCTCTAGTAGAACGGCCTTTTGATATGTCGCGATGTGTTCTTCTCATGTCAAACATGAGAAGAATAAATTCTGCAGACTGACAAGACTTTTGGGATTTTCATCACTTTCGTACAATTATACAATTACATGTATTTATATCTACAAATTAAGATGCTCAGTCCATATCAACACTCATTAGTTGTTACCCACTGTAAATATATCAGATATTCAGCATACCGCGCTACGTGATACTGGGAACCAGGATTGATTGACACGGTTATCATTAACATCATACATGGTGTGATCTCCACGCATACCTTCTTCGTGGCTAGTTTACAACTATATTACCCTAGTGTATCTGTCATAGTTCCGACGCTAAATATCATTTTGTGTGATATGTGCCATCCCAGAAATCACACAAAGGGTATTAAAAAAAATTGCATCGACCTTACGATTATCAGAAGGTACATTTGTCTTCGTTGATATGCTTCTCCAGTCAATGTTAGGCGCTATTTACAAGGTTTAGCAATGTCATGTTGAAGGATCTCTCTATCTTACAGGCCTTATATACATGTGAATTACTACTACTGTATACTTATGCTTTCTCTCCAAACCTCCAAAATCTCCACACACTATAAGGGAGTTGTAGTATATCCCACGCACAGTGCGTGGTCTTGTCACCCTGATGTATCGGTAGTGGCATCAACAAAGTCGGTGGAATCAATAGACATCAAGTCTCTTGTACTCCCTATCCATATCCCTTGATGTCGACATGTGTTTCAATATATATTCCTACAGCTTCTATTTATTAGCATAAGAAACACACATATACATATCTATTATGTAGTATGGTAGCTAGCTATCCTAAATAGCAAGATCACCTAGGAACCAGCCAGCTGGATCGTCGCGTGAGAGGCAGCATGTTTTTGTTGCTTTTTTTCCTCTGCGGCGGTTGCATCGGGTACCTGCACCAAACACCTAGCTACAAACATACAAACATACTGCGGTATTATCCAACTTCAGCACCCTGTTATACCACCTACCGATTGGTCCTTGGGGGGCCCTGTAATTAACTGTTTACAAATACACTTATTTTATTTATTTTGCCAGGGCTTCCATGGCACCCTACATACAACTAGTAGTATGTAAAGGTCTACTTAGATATAGTCGTAGGCCATACGCTTTGTTAACGCTTAAAGCCCATTGCGGTTGTAGTATGCTATATCTCAACTCAAATCTTAGCAAAGTAGCCTCTTTCAGCAGCAAATACCGCTCCATACCTTGACATGTCAGTACAGGGAAGGTACATGTATCTGCTTCTGTGTGACTTGCTTGAAATGATTATCAACAGGGCTCAGATAGAAAAAATTATATTCTTTTTGAGGCATTATAATAAGCCATGGAAGTGCCATTATAACCCTAATGTTGTCTAAATTTATGCCGTATAAAGAACAAGCCAAATACCCAAAAAAGTCAAACCATTCAACCAAATCTATTTGTACTAGGGATTCTCAATTTCACTTAACAGGGGAGAATGTATATGTAGACGCACTTCAATATAAAAAAACAAGGTGCAATCTTCTTTTTGTTTATGTTTTTTGTGTTTGGTTCTGTTTATGGCTTATATATAGCAAGGTACTAATAGTTTGATACAATGCATTAACTGACATTAAAAAAAGAAATACGCCAAATTTCTAGTGAATCCGTAGCCCTTGTTTGGCCTGACTCGAGAACCAAATAATGTGATTGTCAGACTGTATTTAATCATCCTCCGGTGGCAACTCATCATCAATATACCGTACTAGTGTTATACGCATCTCCGTAGTATCATTCCCCCGGAGGACATCACTAATGAAATGTGCCTCGACTTGCATTTGTACCATCTCTAATGCTCCACGTAGCACACCACAGAGTATATTCGAGTACCAAAGCTCGTTCTGAGCCCGGCCATCATCGGGAAGTTCGACGAAATCGGCGAGAGGGTTCTCCTCGAACACAAGGGAGAATTGCTTGTTATCACCCGTCCAATTGGTCACAATCGGCGTGATATTGAGGAAGATTTTGAAGCCAACCTATACGTTAAGTGAGCAATATGAAGTTAGCTTTTGTCAACAACATTGCTTAGTAGCAGTAATTATTGAATATTGGACGTAAGGGAGAAGGGCGGCACTACCCTTGAAATCATATCGGCTGTCTCTTTGAAATTGGCACAGCGCTTCATTGAATTAGACTTGGCAAGATAGTCCTCGATGATACGCAGGCCGATATTGTAGCCCATCTTGTCTAGTTGCTTGTTGACCTCGACATAGTTGGTATCGTAGTCTTTGCAAAGCTGGGCGACGACTGTTCCGTACGTGAGAGTGACTAGTTCGGCGTTGACCTTGTCAATGCGCGTTCTATATATTCAGGATCGCGTTAGAATTCCAAAGCTTCTAGTAGCACTTGTAGATATGCGCTACGAGGTTACGTGGTGGTTAGAGGATGACTGACTTCCAGATTCTATATACACACCATTATTAGCAAGTTGCGATCACGAATGGGAAGCGAGATAGGTAACTAACTCCTCGCCAAGGCGAGAGGCCTTGCTGCTGCTGGCCATGATGAGGCAAAATGGACCACTTTACGAGGAAAAAAATGGCCAGTTAGTTGGGTTGTTGTTCAAGAGATCGACTTCACTTCTGCCAGCTTATCTCTAAGCAGGAATGTGCGATTTGGAAGATACAGTTGCTCTGTATAGAGACTAGTTTTTGGCTGGGGGAGCTCAGCTTTAGGATGCCCCTCCTTATGGTAAAACACCGGTTGAATAGCAATATCCCGGAGCACGGAGATCCACTTTCAAGCTCTCACTTGAACTTTGGCGGGATGCCCCATAAAAAAATCATTGAATTCAAACGCGATCTTGAATCTCAGCCTTGTTTGTTACTTGTCTGTCAGCCTTTCCATATTTTGGCTCGCCAACCTTGACAACACCAACAATTACGATACTCGATCCGAATTAGAAACGTCCGCGACAATGGCCTCAGAAAAAAGACCTGCTTCTGACGATCCGGCCAGCTTCCAGCTAGTCAAGCGCCCTAATCTTGGTCCTAGTTCAACCGGCGCGTTAGCCCGCTTTAATGCCTCCGTCAGTAATGGCGCATTGGTGCAGACCGTAAGCTCTTATTTTATCAGAGCAGTCCGATACTCGGTAGATATATATATGTTCTATGTTCTAATACAAGTGTCCATAGGCGCCTCGTACAAGCAGCCTTCATGCTCCAGTAATGCAGCTTTCAGGCCACACCGGCGAGGTCTTTGCCGCCCAGTTCGACCCGAACGGAAACTACATCGCCTCAGCTGGAATGGATAGAAATATCTGTATGTATACTGTACGATAGGAGTGTAGAGTTGGAACAGACGAAACTAATTGCGCATTTCTTATAGTGCTCTGGCGGACATATGGCGATTGCGAAAACTATGGCATCCTTAGCGGACACAAGGGTGCGATCCTCGACCTACGCTGGTCTCGCGACTCGCGCATTCTTTTCTCTGCATCGGCCGACATGTTCCTTGCGAGCTGGGATCTAGAGAGTGGTTCACGGATACGACGCTATGTTGGCCATGAGGAGGTCATCAACGCCATGGACATTAGCACTCGTGGTGACGAGACCCTCGTGAGCGCTAGTGACGACGGAACTATTGGCATATGGGACCCTAGAGTTAAGAATGCCGTTAACCACATAGAAACCGACTTCCCTGTGACAGCTGTTGCCATTTCAGAAGCTGGAAACGAAATATACACCGGCGGGATCGATAATGACATCAAGGTGTGGGATGTTCGTAAACAGGCGCCGTTATACTCCCTCCTGGGACACTCAGATACCATCACATCTCTCCGTATCTCACCAAACGGCGAGTCACTTCTGTCTAATGCCATGGATTCTACGGCGCGGACTTGGGACATTAGGCCATATGCGCCGACGGAGCGTCACATCCGTATATTCGACGGCACATCACCAGGGATTGAGAAGAACCTTATCCGTGCTAGCTGGGACTCTGGTGGCAAACGCATTGCTGCTGGTTCTGGAGACGGCACTGTTTTAGTATGGTCTGCTGATACTGGCAAGATGCTTTACAAGTTACCTGGTCATAAGGGCTCTGTTAATGTTGCTGAATTCTCACCCGGAACAGACCCTATTCGTAAGTTAAAAACTCCTACTACGCGACACAAGATGAAAAATAATTCTAACATGATTATGTATAGTTCTTTCAGCTTCATCAGATCGTACCATGCTATTGGGTGAACTTCGGTGATCTTGGTAATACCAGACAAAACTAATCTCGTACATATTATGCATGGTATGGTGGCTTCAGCTTCTTTGTTCTTGATCCAAGCTTGTTTATACATGTTGATGTGTACATGTAGGCCAACTTGTGACAATGCAAAAAGCAATAGCTTCAATAGGCGTCTGCAATTAATTAGCACACCATGCGACTCCTTCTGTGCCATTGCCATAAACACTGATAGCGCTCAATCAGTCAGCAATCTACTGGTAGCATGCCGTATAAGAAAGTTCCAATATTGCTCTCATTGTATTTTCATGGCACACACAAAGAGACGAAGAGAGAAAACCAGAACCGAGAAGGAAGAAAATGCAAATCTAAGAAGGATTGGGGCGATCAACTTGTGGGAAGAAGTTTAAGAGGGAGAATCATGCTATGCATTAAGATAACGCATTGCATTCAGCCGGCGTTTGAGGGAATACTACTAGGCGTTGTTGATTTTTGTTCTTTTAGGGATTATATATCTGATACTCTTGACATCTGCTTGTATAATATACATGTCTGTCGTGAACCCTAACGTTGATTTCGTATGTATCAAGTCTACCCGTACATATGTATCGGCATACAAACACACTGGTTTAATAACTATTTCTTTAGGTCTAATATATCCCCAATTCCCATCTAAGACAATATTTTAATAGATTAGTTGATCGTTAAGGTATAGCTGTAAATTATTAGCGTATTTTTGTGAGCCGTAGACGGGCGATAAGAGGACGAACGCTCGTCTTGTCGTCAGCTGGTAGTATATCTTCTATTCTATGAGAAGGTGATGGTGGCTTGTAAAGGAGATCACTTATGCATTAAAAAAAGGATTACTATTTGCGGCACGTTATCCGTCTTATTAACCCTGTTCTATGAGGGTTTTATTTTCTTATAGCTTATTAGTTCCTAAAAAAAACCTACGAGAGTACGTAATTTTGTTAAGGATGATGTTGGTGAAATGTATATATTTATATATCGTTGGCACTTAGTATTCTGAAGATCGTACATTAAATACAGTAGTGCAGCTAGAGGGAGACAGGTATGACTTCATCAAGACGTCATTCAAGCTTCGAGACGAAAGAAAAAGAATAGATTGCGATTGGACCTAGTTACAAAGGAGAATAATCAGGCCCAAAAACTAGTAGCACAGCTTGTATTGTTTCACTGATATAGACGTAAGCACGGTAGAGATACAGCTACGAGCACAATGACACGATCTTGAATCAAGGCTATTTCAACAAGCACAGATTCAGTTGTATATGCTCGAGCTCCCTCGACTATGCAGAAGTTGCAGTACTATCGAACAAGCTTAAATTTCAGTGTGGCAGTCACCTTGAAGTATGAGTAAGCTGGGCGTGATATCTGTGGGAAGCCACTGAGTACAACCCATTAATTTTCGCTCTATATAGTATAGTGTGCGTTCGTGCGTTTTCGTTCCATATGCAAAGATAAAAAAGCTCTGGGCCATTTTCTTTTTTGCGGTTCGTAAACGTGCACTACTAGCAGCTCGCCTAGTTGTAACGATATACACACATAGTAAAGAATAAGAGCCGTTTTTGTAGTGACCAAGTCTTGTTGCAGATACGAAACACACCCCTGGTGCAATATCTTCAGGCAGCGCAAGGACCCCTCCTCCTCCTCCTTGATACATGTATAACTTGTATTGTGTAGTAGTTTCGCATATAGAGAGGGTTGTAGTAGTTGGTAGCGCTGATAGTAACCTATTCTATTCATCACTGAACTGTAGTTCTTAGACGGACAAGAATAGTACGCTGGACAAAGCAATAAAGATGTAATATGATAGAAAAACAAGAAGGGGTGGGTAATGCAATCTTGATTTATGCGTAGCCGGCAATAAAACTCGTCTAAGATAAAGTTTGCTGGGAAGTGTTATTCAAAAGTAGTATAAGCTACTAGGGTTGTTGTAAAGGCTTTTAAAGAGTGATATTTCAACTGTATGCTTTACTATTAGTCCAAGCCTAGATATCAAGAATATATATACTTGGGCACTCGATGATAGGTATTCTAAGTATAATCTTAGTCTTGGTGGGGAGGAAAGACCCTAGAGTAGTATTTTGTAGATATGAAGATGTCACGATCGATGAGCGAGATCAGACCTTTTTCCCAGCTGAGGCGACCATAAGCCATGAAAACCTCAAACTTATGATAATTTATGATATTGAGAGTAACTAACTAGATGGTATTGGAATCTGTAGAGAAACAGTCAAAGTCACAAGCAGAGGCCTGAAAAATGCGACAGGACCGCCTAAAGTCCATATAAAACAGGCCATAATAAGTGTACAAACGCTCCGAATAGGTTCGAACATATTGGCCCGTCGTTCGTTAGTAGAGCTATACGGGGTTGTTCAAGTTTGAGAATAGAAGTGAGGCGGCCGTCGGCTTGTAGCCCTGGCCTATATAGGAAAAAGACTAACAAAGTTACGGCAAGCTGTGGCCGTCTTTTCAGTTCTCTATACAACTAACTGTACAATAATGTAGAACTGCGACGTTAAGCCTGAGATGAATTGCTTTATTTCTTGGCATCTGTTTATTTTCTCTTTCTTTCATTTTTTCCTTGCCCCCCCCCCCCCCCTCTAGAACCTCGTGTTTCTAATTGGAATATCCTGCAGAACTTCATTCGTCAAGGCATTCTTATTCTTATTCTTTTTTGTTTATTTTCATTTTTCATTTCTCACCTAACCCATTGACAACGCTAGTTCTATTTTGTTAATTTGCGCATGAACTCTGGAAGTCTGCCATACTTGATATTTCCTTGTTTAATTTATCTAAAATCTTCTATTTCTTGGTATCTATTATACTCTACTCTCTCTTTGTTTCTACAGTTAACATCACAAACCGAGCTTTGATAGCCGCCCACCTAATACTGCTTGCTCTTAACTATCACGATATATCGTGTTTGACTTCGACCTGCTTACTTTCTCGGAAAACTTCAACGGTGTTTCTAGCGTTCCCCGTCCTGATTTCCGTTGATCTACCATTTTTTTTTTGGAACAACAAGTCTACTATCTAGCGGTTTCAGAAGTTCATCAGGAAAAGAAGCTTCCAAAAAAAGCTGACGGCAACGATAATTACCTTTTATTCCGCCAAGTAAACTATAATACAAAGCTATATTTTTATTACTGTGGCTTGTCTCTCTTCTGCTTTGCTTATAGTTGCATATATAACTACATGTTATAGTATATTCGCTACTAAGAAAGCATCGGCCAGCATCCTTGCCAGCTATCTACTGCGCCTACGACGTCTCATCCATCTGAAGACTGACAGCTCCTACTTTATCTTTGGGTGCTGCTGTTTCTGTACTCTTCGCTTCGGTTAATCTAGATCTCTTGATCATTATTCTATCGTTCTTGACTCACTGGCTTTTTGTGGCTTAGAGACACTCTCACGACCAAAGCTATTCATTCGTTGCCTTGAAAGAACTATACTGGATTTTGCTTGACATTCACCAAATATCACCATATCTATCACAAACATTAAGGCTGGCCATTCTTTCTCTATCTACCAAAAACCCACACAGTCTTTACTTTGCTATCTGGCAGCACTCCATCCACAGCCACAAACAACAATCACGATACCGCTACGACCTCTTCACATCACACAACATCACAACACATCATACACAATGTCTTCCCGCCCTAGCACATCTCTCTCAAGGGAATCCGAGTCAACAGACTCTTCTTCGACGCCTTCTCGCCCATCAATGTCATCTGTATTCGGCCGCCAAAGCTTCCTACGCAGTCGCCCTTCCGAGCCAACTCAGGCGATGAGCGAGCCAAACTCTACCAGACGTTCCCGCTTCAACCTCAGCGCCCGTCTTCACATCAACCGTCCCCCCCCGTCGCCAAGATGATCTTGAAGCCGCCATTCCCGAAACTAGCGAGTCCTCCGCCCCAGCAGCCGTCCCCGAAATCACTCAGCCTGCACCAACCGTGCCACCATCGAACAGAAGCCTCTCGCGCCGCTTCACCGGCTCGGAAAGCCCAGAGCTTCAGCTACCGCAGATGGCCGAGCAGATCTCACCAAATGGTGTTGACTCGCCCGAGAGAGTCAGCGAGGATAGACGGGATAGACGGAAGAAGCTTCGCCATAGCCCTGGCCACCGCGAAACTCGCAGCCAACGGGCTAACCGCAAGACGCCGAAGAACTTCATGTTCTGCTTCCCCTGGGTCAAGTCTGCCGAAGCGCGCAAGCAAATCTTGCGCAGCTTTGTTTCTGGACTTTTCACAATCGTTATGCTTGGAGTTTGTAAGTCTCACATCAGAAACCCTTATTCGACTTATACGGACCCTATAACTCATTGCTAACCCTAAATCTCTTTGTTAGATCTTGGTCTCACCATCTCACACAAGTTCCAACAGAGCGAGTTCTCGGTGTTGCTCATCTTGATGATGGTCACATCTACCGTTATCTTCTGCCACAGTCTGGTGCGCGCCTGCTTGCTGATTCTGCGTCCTGATCGCGTTGGTCGTGGTTCCGGTACCCAGTACAACGTCAACGGCTATGCTATCCCCCAAGAACCCATTCCTGTGATTCTTACCCGTGACGAAGAAGCCATTGGTGTTGAGAGCGTGGCGAACAAGATCAACCCTCCCGCCTATGGACTCTGGCGGTCCAGTGTGGTAAGTCTAGTTCTATCTGTCAATACACACAAACATTCCAGTTTTGCTAACAAGCTATTATAGCGCGTTGATCCGAATGCTCTGTACTGGCAGCCAAACCCCAATGCGGCCCCCCAAGAGCCTGAGATGCGCCAAACAAGTGCTCCTCGGCCACCTTCGTATGCTTCTGATGATGGCGTCTCGTATGTAGTTGACGCAGCTCCTAGATCGATAGCCCCGACTACCGATGTACCGCTGCCGCCTCATCCATCTGAGCTTCGTCGGACTACTACGAATCTGTAAAAAAAAAGAAAAGAAAAAAAAGACAAACGAAAATCAGAAAAGAAATAGGGAGGATCGATGATTGGAGTTTCAAAGCACTAACGTAAACGCGCAGGCGCATTGTATTGGGTAGCTTTTTTTCATTTTCTTTCTTTATTTTTGTGTTATATTATCGGGTTTCTTTGGTTGGGTGGGCTTTGGGCGCATGCTGTTGACAGCGTTTCTGCCTCTGATATCGATACCCTTTCTTTTTTCTTTTTCTGCTCTTTTTATGACAATTTGACAATTTCGACAGTACGCTGTGGATTAGCTGCAAGCGGCTCTATGAATCTGCTCGGTTGGTTGCTAGTCGATTTTGACGCAATACAATGTCACATCCCTTCCATTACTCTATTCTTCTCTCTCTCTTGTCGATTGTCTTTAAGTGAACAGCCTAATAATCAGTGTATGGTGTTTGTGATATATATACATATCTCTTTGTCTAGCTTATCAAAGGCACTACAGTTGAAGAGATTGGTGATATATATTTCCCCTCTTGAAAGTGATTAGGAAAAAATACTAAGCCAAGTATGGCAGAATTTGGTATGAGAGTAGAATTAGATGGGAGCCTACGACTAAATGAAGGAACAAGGGATTTCAAGCTAGGCACGGAGATTTGTTTAATTTAGTACTTCAGTCTTTGGACTTTGACTGTGGTAAATACATATTGATTGCTCACAAATCTAGCGATATTACGGCCGTGGCTTGATGAAGAAGAACATTCAAGGCTGAATATATCTTGCATAGAGCGTATTTTGTGATAGTACAACTATCACTACTAGCCAACATGCAAGTATCTGTCATTATAGTGTGATCGAGGTGGTAGTGGTGGTGACATGGACGCCTTCAAGTAGCTCTAATTGTAAAAGACTGGATAGATGTGCATATTCTTAGACATGATAGAATTTTGCAGATGCAAGATGCAAGATATAGTGATGTACATATATGTACATGTCCGTATGCAGTAATCAAGGAAATGGGCGTAATCTGGCCCTGTGATTATGAAATCAAGTTGGTCATGCTACACAGGAATTTGCACCTGCATATACATTGTGCAGCTTTGATTACAGTAGCGTACGCATATGCACTACAATGCGCTGCTTGGTGAAAAGTGAGTGGTCTATAATCGGAGATGGCCCAGATGAATTTCAGATTTTCTGGTAGCTCATGTGTGTCGTCTGCCAATCCAAGATTGGTTAGAATATCTGTGACAATGTACTCAACTCAAATTCGTCCTATCGCTTTCTGTAGTACTGCAATAACTTCGGGCAAGCTCTAAAAGGGCACTAGCGACTATTACATACTTACAATTATGGTGGCATGTATGTACCGTACAGCGGACGGACGAATTGGCATTTTCAGTCTGACGTGGACGGGCTACATGACACTGGTGTGCACATGGATACTGTATGGTATGGCACCTAAGACGGTGTTTGGGCCTCTGGTACTCTTTGTCGATGGGGGGCAAGTCAGTTAACGCCGTCCCCATGTAATCAATCTCCTGCTACTTGGGTAAAGGTGGAATGTTGTGCTGTAATTGTCGTATTGTGTTGCTGGCTGATTGAAGATGTTGTTCGACGGCGAGTAATATCGAGTGTCCGCTAAAGTGACATTTGAATTCGCGTACTGTTAGGGGTATTAAATGATGTGTTTGCATCTATCATCTCACCTACATATGTACTGTAGACTGGCTACGAGTATCTTGTAGAGTAGAGATATAGGAACTGCTAAAGTAAGGCACTACATAGATCCACATAGCGATACCAAGATATGGACATATGAATGCGCCTGAGGTGAGCGGGAGAAGCAACAAGACAGCCAAATAAATAAGTGTATAATGTTGGGGATGCGCTTTGTTATTTTAGGCTTGGGCTTTGTTGTTGAGTTCGATAACGAGCCCAGGTGTTTTTTGTTTACAAAGCAACACAACGCTGCGATAAAGCTAATCGGGTAGGTGAGAAGGAAGCTGGCGGCGATTGCCATAAATTCTATTGTAGTTGCTGTCGTTTCTAATTCTAGTTTCTAGTAAGAGGGTACTCGCAAGGTACTTGCACTTTACCAGCTATGCTCTTATTATAGCAAGTACCTACCGTGTTCCTTTCTGCGGCCGCTATCGTGACTCGTTTTGGTTGGAGTACTTACTTGGCCGGCTTTCATGGCTCGATATTAGCTCTCAAGCCCCTGTTTTTTTCCTCCCTAGAGAATGCCCCACCTGTGTACATATCTCCTCGCCCATCTTCCACTGTCCACTGTTTACATATGTACTGCTGCCAGCTTCTTGCTAGCTGTGAACCTACGAACCTACCTACCTAGCTAGGGTAGCCCCACCTGTCTACATTGTAGAGACAGGTAGTTGCGGCAAACCAACCGCTCACCTAAGCTTTTGTTGTCTGTTTTGAACTCAGATTGAACACTTCCGTTTCTTTCCTCGACCTTCTCACTTTGTTTCTTCTCTCCTTCAATCCTCTTGATTCTTCCAACCCCCGTTTGTGCCTGATCACCTCCCATCTCAGCTTACAGATAGCATAGAAGACTGCACATTGCTTACATCTGCAAAGCTTCACACCGATTTTCTTTCTGTGGCTTTTTCACCCCTTGACCTTGGTATGCCCGTCCGTCTTTTTGCTATTCTGACACTAGACTTTTTGTCTATCTAGCTCGGGTTTTTACTAACGCGCCGGCCCCTTGCAGACCGTTGTTCACGCTGTCAAAAACAAGAACCCTGACGGTGAGTTTTGTTATCTTTAGACAACAGCCCAGTCAACTTTCCACTTGATTTTCGTCCATGTGCGGTGTGATGTTATTGTACGGTATAACTCGACGTCTGAGTTTGTGTCCTCCGTCTCTATTAAGCCCCTTCGCCGCTAGTTGCCCTAAACGGAGACACTAGAGCTCTCCCGTCTACCGCCTTCCGTCTCCGCCATGTCGCCTTAGATCAACAACGATAGTTTTGTCGATCAATGCCAATCGTTCTCAGCGTCGGGGTCCTTTTATGCGCTTAAATATGCCGTTGACAAACCGCCATATCTTGCGACGTGATATTCAGCGACAATAGGATACGCAAATGCTTTCCATAGCTATCGCATATATTGTGATATGTAGTTGTCGCATCCCCGTTGCTCCTTTACAGACCGACTATTATGAACAACATCATTTTCTTTCAAATATCGATACTATCCATTCCACAATAGCACAAAAAACACCTAAATGAAATTTTAGTTCTGGTCTGGTATTGTGTGGGCGCATGACTCCTTTCACTGGAATTTGTTTGCCTTTGCGGGGTTGCTCTGTGAACAACCCGATAGCATAGCGGAAACGCCACTTTCTCCAGCATGTATGGGCACTGACCTATGTGCAATGGGCCAAGAATAGGACCATGGAAATGTTGATGCCTTAAGTATACATTCTGTGGCTACTAGTGAGCTATCATGAGCGTTTCTCAACAACATCTGACAAAAAAGTTTCATCGCGCATCATACTTACTCTGTAACATATCGCATGGCACTACTAATTGTCATATATTTGAACGAACATACATTACAGGCCACTTTATCAGGCTATTTTGCGATGCAACAGAGACATTTGAGTGACTAAATACCGGCATATATGAAGGCGGGCAAGAAACTACATCAAACACAGGCGACCAGCCACTTATATCACACATCAACATCGCACTTTCTCATCTTTACCGTGGCCATCATGCCTTTACTGACTACTTAAGAACCTTGCTAACAATCAATGAAGAATCAACCGTCTATTCACACCAAAATGTCCTCCCTAGCACGCCGTGCCTGCTATAAGTGCGGCAATGTCGGTCATTATGCCGAGGTCTGCCAGTCTGCTGAGCGCCTATGCTACAACTGTACGTCTTATCCACTATGCGTTGTATAAGTTGTCTACCCGTACCTCTATGTTACTAACAATCACATAGGCAAACAGCCCGGCCATGAGTCTAACAACTGTCCTCTTCCTCGTACTACTGACGCTAAGCAGTGCTACCACTGCCAGGGTCTTGGCCATATTCAGGCTGACTGCCCTACTCTTCGTTTGAGTGGTGGAATTGGTAGCAACCGCTGCTACAATTGTGGCCAGCCTGGCCACATCGCTGTATGTTCTGACGTTGCTCCGTAAAACTAATGCTCAAGTCAAGTGCTAATCTAACCACGTTATAGCGGACCTGTAATGCGCAATCTTCTGGTATGGGCCGAGGTGGTCCTCCTATGCCCCGTGGTGGATATGGCGGCGGCTACGGTGGTCATGGCAGCCGTGGCGGTTTCAACGGCCCGCCTCGTCCATCCATGTGCTATAAGTGCGGTGGCCCGAACCACTTTGCCCGCGACTGCCATGCTCAGTCTATGAAGTGCTATGCTTGTGGCAAGCTGGGCCATATCTCACGTGATTGCTCTGCTCCTAACGGCGGTCCCCTCAACACTGCTGGCAAAACCTGCTATCAATGTGGTGAGGCCGGCCACATTTCTCGTGATTGCCCCCAGAAGAACGCACCTCCTCCTGCCGAGGTTCCTGGGGTTGAGATCACCCAGAACGCCGATTCTGTTACGAACGGCAGCGTTACCGCTTAGTTTCATACAAAATTGGACTATAGAGACTTGACGCCCGTATCTGTGATGAGGATGACAACTTCGAAACGAAACATACTTCGTCACGATCTTAGATTTGTCTCTTCCGGCTCCTTTCTCTCATACTTTCCATTTATTGTTTAGCATATCCTTTATCAATGGAGTTTTCCAATCTCCAATTATTTCTTCCCCTGTGCCGTCAGGGCGAGATTTAATTTGCCTATCCTCTTTCTTTTTTCAACATTCACTGCTTATCTCCTCTTCTCATCTTTTTTATTTATTTATTATCTTTTTCTTGGTTGTTTGCGCTCTTCACTCTACATTATGCTTCCTTTTATATCCTTTCTTTTATATTTTTCCTTCGGTCCTAATACCAGAACGGCGTCACCGGCTTTTTATCTTGCTCATTTGTTTTTGTTTCTTGCTTCAATACCATGGAGGACTACTCGAAAAGTTCACATTTGGTTGTATTTTTTTTTCTTCTTTTATATCTTTGTTCATTTCTGATTCTCTAATATCTTTCTTCCGGATGAATTGGCTTGCCTAATCGTTATTTACCTGATTTGTCTTTGTCATGATTCCAACGTCAAAACATACGTCTGACATCTTTCACTAGACACTTAAGTATAGTACAAAGAAATGGAGGCTGAAATGTTGACGTGAGGTTATCACTTGTCAAGAACATATAGTTGGCGGTCTAGAGTGTGGAAGGGAACGAGAGATCTTAGACAACGATAGCGAATGCGGCTGTCTATTGGGAGCTCAGCTTTGCTTACTGTGTTACTGCAGCGTAAGCTAACCCATGGAGGCTAAGGACGAGATGTTGTGAACGACGGAGAGTGGAAGAAGATAGGCTATAACAGCAAGCACATAGCAGATGGTGTGGATCGGAAAGAGACGTTGGAATTTGAGAACTTGAGAAGACAATGCGTGGTGAGGGCTTTATTCTCTCTTTTCTTTCCCCTATACTCCTACCTTCAATCTGGGTAAAAGAAGCAATGGAATAGTCTGGCTGTTTTGCCTGCCCCCAAAGATAAGACTCAGTTGCTCGGTTACTACTATCAAAGCTCAAGTATGAAGTACATCAACTAGAATCGGTGCAGACGTGGCATGAATTGTGAGCTAAAAATAATTAGTGGAGAAGGCGCAAAATGGCGACACTAGCTACTTGACGGGTAAGTGATGTGTTGTGCCTCGTCTTGGTGTGAATAGTGATGGTGAATGATTAGAGCATACTCAATCGACTTGCTCGACCCAACAAGTGTGGTGTGTTGGGGGCTTGTAGCATTTTCCCATAGAAGCGCACGCCGCTTAGGTGAGTATCTCCATCAGTTGAATCGGCACTGACTGACTATCCAGACGTAATAAATATATTGTTGTACGTACTTGATACGTGATATAGCAGGCTGGCTATCTGGATGGTGTACACATCGGGGACATATTGCGAACAACCCCAAGCCAACGTCAGGATCAAGCCACCAGGCTTCATAGTACTGGGAGTACATTATTAATCGAATATTGTGTCGCATCCGGGCAATAGTACTCGACATGACATAAAGACAGCCATTCACCAAAAGCATTCATCAGAGATAATCAATGAAGCTAATATCTGAGTGGCAAAGTAGCGCTTATTCAATATTGGAGCGCCACCTCTATTCATCCATCATCCAGTGCCGCTATTCTGGTGAATCTAGGCCTCGATGCTTATTATATATTGGTAAGTACGTTTGCGGCGCAAATTCCCCATGCGACTTACGAACTCATATATATGCCATCATATTGGTAGCTAGTTTTCGATCCCGAAAAAATACAGAATATAGGTACGTACTACTATAGTATGTATGTATGTTGTGCATGAAGAAAGGAAAAGGATGAATGTGCAAAAGCCAATTGCTTGGGTTTGATCACGAATTGGCGCTTGCTGTCTGTAAGCTGAATATATGTCTGCATGTAGATAAAAAGATTGAAATAACTGAAATAACTGGCTTATATGTATCGTCATTCATATACAGCCTGCTCCTTATCCGTGCCCTGCATGATATGACATGATATGATTGGCATGGTTGAGTGGCAGGCGCTTAGCTTATGGTATTACGATAGGTTAACTGTCCTTGGCGAAGTTTAGAAGAGCATGTATATTATAAGTAAGATAATAGATTCATAAACTTCACAATTAATAGTCTTTTGGTGTCTTATCTGCGTTTTTTTTTTTATCTTTGACTGGATTAATATGATTCAACGTGACTACCATTACCCTACATGTATGTATACCCCGAAAGATAGATGTACAATGTTTCTCCACTCAACACTGTAGAGTTGTAGAGTCGCAATCAAATTTGCCCAGGCTAGGTGTGATGATGACAGTGAATTGATTGATGTTGGTCGTCTTGGAATAGTAAGCTCGGTCTCTTCTATCCTTGCTTTGGGTTATGTCACTATGATGTACACGAACCGTTTTTTTTCTTTGCTCGTATGTGCATATCATCCGTGTTCTTTGTTTTCCCTGCCAAACCTATCAAACTAGCTTGGAAAGTTCTCACGATAATCGACGAAACTTCAAAATTCCGATTTTTCCGAGTCTTCTTAAAGCCAATCAACACAATTATCACCAATTAAGATAGTCCTCAACCTTCCCTCCTACAACCCTCGGGGGGGGCGGGCAGGTACCTTTGAGTTCAAGTTATGAGGAGGATGGGGTTTGGAGGACAACTAGAAGAGGACAAAACCATGGGTAATCTGTCGGCCTTTCGGACTCGGACTAGCTTTTCATAGTCTTTATTGTACGGTAAAAACACCAGGTAGGCAGGCTTACCCTCAGGTTGTGCTAGATAGAGACTGCTCGAGAGCTAGCTGGAACATGACATCAGCTAGTTGCTCACGTCTGGAATATGCCGCCGTATTGCTGCGAAATAACAATAGGTAGACGTTAAGCCATAAAATCAAATCAAAGCGTGGGAGGCCTTCATAGTTGTACATACTAGAATTATCAATAAATTCAAAGCAATCTTTAGAGGCCTACTTAACCAGGCTACGGTACAGGGCCCGGCGGAACAGGACTATTGATTAGCTAACGACGGTCTACCTATCTTGTTAATGATTGACATCGTAATCTTTTGTTATCGAGTCGTATATAGCCTGCTTTTCCTAGTCTGTACCAAGTTCTTATTCATATCATGGCCGGGTTCTCAGCCATATATGTAAGTCATTCGTCTTGTGAGAATTGAGGATGGTATTCCTGGCTTACTGATGTCCCAAATAGCTCGTCGGTGATGAAAGTAAGGCTTCTTGGCGACACATGATTAGAAAAACCATCTCGATGAAGTCTTGGGGGTGGGTGAGTGGGTGCTGAGAGATTGAAGCATTGCTAGTTAACGGGGCGTTTCTGCGCCACTAAGAAGGTGAATATTACAATCTATATATTATCATGGCATACCTGACTGGGTATAAAGAGGCTTGTCTCGCCGTGTTTGTTTTGCTTCCCGTTTTTAAACGTATCCTGACAACATCTCTTTTTCGTCTTTCTTCCTCTGGCCTTGGATCCTTGGATGTACTGTACTATATACTCCCAGATACCTCACTAGCTGTGTATAGCTGTGTATAGCTGTGTGTATAGAGATAAATAACTGCATCGATAACGCCAAGACTTCCCACTTGGTTTCCATATTCTTCACTTGCCAAATCATAAAAAATATCCTGTGTCTCTTTTTTTCCCCTTCTTTGTTCTCATCTTCTTGTCTTCTTGTGCATTTCTAATCATGCTGCCGGCTAAATTCGACATCTACAAGGGCAAGAAACGCCGCCGGGTCCAAGACGATGTCGATGACTTTTGGTGTAAAGCACTCAGCTACAAGCCTGGAGGTAAGAATTATCTATTGCTTATCACCATCTCTTAGATAGCAGCTAACATACCATATCGTCAATGCTGTAGTTCGCCGTGTTCTTCGTCCCAACGACCCATTGTTTAACAATGACCAACAGCAGAGGGAGAATACACAGATGTGTCTGTTTTATAAGACCTACGAAGAAGCAAAAGCCGCGTGCGAAAAAAAGGTCCAAGAACTAGTGGACGAGTGTACCAAATCCAACGTCAAGTTTAACGACATCCACTTCGATATCGAGCAAGATCTATACTCTGGCGAGAAAGACGAAGGTGGCGTTACTCTCTTTGCCATCAATACGGAGAGAATCCATAGCCCGCCAAGACAGACTTCGCAAAGTGGCATGGCAGGCAATGCGTCGGCTGGTGTTGATGATGGTAGTGATTATTATAGACAGAACAGATGTATGTCGAACGGCAACACGAATCTGATGCCTCTCCGAAGAGACAAAACACACAGGCCAAAGTCCGTCAAACGTGTTCCACAGATCTTCCCGAACCCAAAGTTCTATGTCAACGGTCCCACCACGAACGATATCAAGCAGGGCAATCTAGATAATTGCTGGCTACTAGCGTGAGCCAATCCTATTACAGCATGTTTGTTCAGCTACTTATATAGCCATATACTAACCCTTCATTAACTAGTGGCATTGGTGCTCTTGCCCAGCGAGAGCGCAAATCAAACAACGGTGAAGTCGAAGGAAAGGCTGACGATACTCATGAAAATTTCATCACGAGATGCTGTGTCAAAAAGGATACGAATTACGGCATCTATGGCTTTGTGTTTTACCGAGATGGATCATGGATCTATACTATCATTGATGACAAGGTACGTTCGCGACACAACTATACATCATACATGAAGCATAGCATAGTAGCTAACAATAAAGCATAGCTGTTTTTGAGTAACTACGACTACCAGAGCAAGAATCTTCCCAGAAACGTCATCCAACTGTTCAATGAAACGACTGACGAGAAGCTCTACGAAATGACCTTCCAAAAGACTAGCAAGAGACTGTACTTTGCTCGCTGCCAAGATGAAAATGAGACGTGGCTACCTCTTCTCGAGAAGGCATATGCCAAGATCCATGGCGATTACGAGGCACTTGCTCTTGGCCATGCTTCTGAGGCTATCGAAGACATCACAGGCGGTGTTGCTTCCGAGTTCTTCACGTGCGAAATTGCCGATATTGACGACTTCTGGGAGACAGAACTGGCATGCACTAACGGCAAGGTGTTCACCTGCTGGACTAACGTCTGGGGTGCTAACAAGCAACTACACAAAGGGATATCGGGTAGCCACTCATATTCTATCCTGAGAGCGGAAGCGATCAATGACCCGTGGCAAAAAGGTAAAGACCCGTGCCAAAAATGTAAAGTCTCAGCCAATGATCGCACCACAGAGGACTCAGCCCAAATTAATTGCCAGCATCGTAAAGTCAAACTACTCTACATCCGCAACCCCCTAGGTCGCTCTGAGTGGGATGGAGACTGGAGCGATAGCAGTTCCAAGTGGACCAGTGAGATCCGCGAACAGTTGGGCCACGAACAGAACCCGAATGACGGCTGCTTCTGGATGGACTACGCGGACTTTCTCAAGTACTTTCAAGTCATTGAGCGGACACGTACATTCATTCACACGATCAAAAACGAAAAGTGGCATGAAGAGGTCCGCCATGCCTTACTGCCTGTGGCTTGGCCTTCACGCTACCAAGATATCCAGTTCGAGTTCCAATTAAGCCAACCAGCTGAGGTTGTCATTGCGTTGTCCCAGATCGACCAGCGTTACTTCAAGGGTCTCGAGGGACAATATTGCTTCTTTCTTCGATTCCGCGTCTACAAGATAGCCGAAAAGGATGGCAAGGAAGAGTACACTCTTTTACGCCGAAGTCGCCGCCAGGTTTTGATGATACGTACTGTGAACGCCGAGTTTAATACACTTCATCGTGGTAAATACCGCGTACTAGTCAAGATACTTGCAGTCAAGTCACATGATAATCTTCCACCAGAGAAGGCCATCAAAAAGTACATCAACGACAGCCTGTTCAAGCTCCATAGTGTCTCGCACTCGCGCGACGTCGCCTATAAGAAGGGGAAGACACTCGCCTATACCGACCTAGAAAAGAGTAAGAAGAACGAGTTCGACAAACAAGTCGCCAAAGAGAAACAAGAGCAGACTTCTCTCAGCTACCAGATCAAAGCGCAGCGTGAGGAGAAGATTCTCGTGATAAAAACCCAGCTCGAGGAACTGAGGAAAAACAGATTGCAATTTGTCACGGGAGGCCCGACGGCTCTCGGGGTTGGCAATCCTTCTTTTGCGCGGTACAAGCCCGATAAAGACCACAACACACGTATCGCCGAACTGAACCTCGAGCTTGATTGGCTAGAAAAGGTCCAGAAACAAGGCAATATCCCCCTCGAAGACGAACAGGACGACAACTATGACTTGTACGACGACATATACAACGTTCCTTCCGACAACGAAGACGATGATGACGCCAACAGCATAGAGCTCTACGAAAAAGTGAGCCAAGAGAAATTAGACACATTAGAGCTGTCTACTGGGCATACTCTCCGGCATAATGGCGTGCCTAATGCCGTCAACAGACCAGGTAACTACTGTATCCCACCTGGAGACACTGAGAGCTCTGCTCGCCAAGCTACCACCCAGCCAGTTTCGAATCACGATTGGAAAGAAGCGGACACTACATGGAACGCCGAAGCTGTGATCGGACTCAGAGTGCTTTGGTGCAACAAATCTACAGACACAAAGAAGTCGAGCAATGGTAGCCCGGCGTCGGACGCCGCGAAGACAACAGAGAGCGCTGATTCGAGCAAGAGCAAGGTAGATTTGACTATCGACTGTAGTCAACACTACGACCGTGTGCTCAACAGTCACAGATTACGAACTGCCAAGCTGATGAGAATTCTAGAGCAAGAGAATGAGTATGAGGAATTTAAGCCTATGCCTTTACGCAATGAGAAAGGTCATTGCTCATAAGAACATTGGTTGTAGTGTTAGCTTATGATGGAGTAAGAGTAAACTTTGCAGGGTTTGTGTTTCTACAAGTTGAAACCTGTGAGATTGGAAAATTTTTCCAACTGGGGTATTGGATATCAGCTTTATCATGCTGTCTGTTTCTAATTAAATGTTATTTACTTGATCACTTGTTGTCGTATACTTATTAATGGTATGTGTCGTTAGTGAAGTACAGATGTTATAGCCCAGTATGAGTTGCTAAGTTGTCAGGTCTAGTTATATAGAATCTAGAAGATCATTCATCTTCTTCTGTTCAGCCTCGGCCACATTTTCAGCCTCTGCCGGTTCCGTGCTCGGCCTGAAACGGCCAACACGACCACCGACACGGACCATCAGGACTCTCATACGCTCGAGTTCCTTTTCCATCTCTCCGTTACGCGTAACGAGGTTTTTCTGGACAGCATTACGTGATTCTCCGTCCTCTTCCTCGTCTTCTTCATCACCATCTGTACGTGGCCGCTTTACAGGCAATGGCTGGAGAGGAGCCAAGACGGCGCGCATTTTGCGTAATCGCTCGACACGAGCGAGGATCTCGTTGCGCTGTGAGTTCAGCGTGGTAAGCGATTCAGCGAGAACGCTGTAGCGCTGAGCTTCATTAGGGAACTTGGAAACATCAGCTTCTTCTAGCCATGACGGCGGAAGATCAACGATGATTTTGTCTTTGCCTAAACATATGTATTTAGCAGCTACCTCATCTATCATATGCATGATTCTTTTTCCAGTTTCCAAAGAAGACTTGGAAAGACACAAATAAGGACTCACTCATATCTACGTGCTTGCCGATCCCGTGTAACATGGCATCTTCTTTAGCCTCGGCACCTCGCTCGGCGGCCTGCCAATACAGTTTATCAAGCTGTTCGGCAACATGCCGTGTCGCCTGTGGTGCATGAACACGGCGCAAATGTTGCTGAACCACATGGCCGAGCCGGAACAACACGTCCTCTACGACGCGCGGTGGGAGCGCGTTGGGAGTGGCGGATTCGTCAGCCTGAGTGTCTAGCCATTCATCACTGGGGGCGGGATTAGAGGCTAGAAGCCGTGTTTGGCTAGATATGAAAGATTGCTTGATGGAGAGGACAGTTGGTGGTGCCATGGTGTTCTTTGAAGAACCCTAGGATAGTTGGCTGTTCGTGTCGTTGTTATTGGTGCTGAGCGCTAGATGGTCAGGGTTGAAAATTAGAAGTATAGGGTTATGTCACAATCATACCAGGAAATTCATTAGGGTATAATGAGGAATAGTTACGAAGTCATTCATAGTCAAACTACAACTCTTACATTACCTTGAAGACACGCAACACGAGCTATGTAGAGTACTATCACAGTGAATAGAATTAAAAATTCCTTAATGTCTACATGTAGAGCTTGGCACACACCTAAATAGAAGACGTAGTGGAAAGGTATCTCTTGAGCAAAAGAGCAAGATATTATAGTAATGATAGTATATTATTATATAAACGAATGTTTAATATGTAGTAAGTATTAAGCAAACTGCAACAGCCGCATGCGAATAGATAATAAGCTCGCGAGATAAATGCCCTTAAAAATAATGCGCGTCCGTCATAACCGCTAAGTAGACAAAGCACGCCCCGATTCCAACCCAAAATGTTCAATGCTAGAGGATGATACTAGAAGTATTCCATGAGATGTTTAAAACCAAAAAAAAAAAAAATGTAAAAAATGCGTGAGCCCAATAATAAACGATGAATGCAAAAACAATGAAGATGCGAAAAAAAAGAAATATGCAGAAAATCAACAACAAATGCGTAGGAGGTATGTAAAGAAAACGAAAGCGAAAAAGAAACAAAGAAATACAAAAGTAGCCAAAGAAGCAAGACAGCCGAAAGAAAGAAAAGCTCGCAAGAGCGTCATCGTCCAGCGGTATTGCATGCTCTTCATAATGATTTTTGTTATTGTTTTTTTTGGGGTGGTTTGTTTTCGTTTTCTCTTACATGACGAGAGTCAAAGCAGCTCCAGCAGCCAGAGCAAAGATGGCAGTGCTCAGCTGGTAGACACCGGCAACAGTGGCAGAAGTGCCAGAGGTGAGGGTGCCGTTGGAGGTCTTGTTGGAGCTGCTGCTGGTCAGGTTGTACTCGTCCTTGGAGTCGTCCTTGTCGGCGAAGACACCGCCGTAGGGAGCAGCCCAAGGAGAGATGGCAGCACTCAGCTTGCCAGCCTTGGAAGTGTAGTCGGCTAGCGAGTGGGTGCTGTTGCCGTTGACGACACCGACCATTCCGTTGTTGCACTCGTTACCCTAAGAGCTAGTGTTAGATACCGATACGCACAAGACAGGGGAAAACAACCGCAGAGGGGTGAGAAAAGCTTACCTGGCTGGAGTAGAACACCAGGGGATCAGTGTTGTTCAGGGTAACCTTGAAGGCATCATCGGCCAGACCAGAAGTCACGTGGACAAAGCCGGACCAGAAGCCGCCGTGGTTGGGAGGAGTGCAAGCGCCACTATTGCTGACAAACTCTCCCATCACGACGCTGTGGTTACCGACGCCGAACTCAAACTCGAGAACATCGCCAGAAGAGGCCTTGATGTCGTTAGGAGAGAACTTGTTGTCCGAGGTGAGAGTGACGGTGATGGTCTTGGCCGAGACGACGGTGGCAGCAAGGAGGGTGGCAGTGGAGAAACGCATGTTGATAGATTAACTAGAAGATCTTGACTGTGGTAAGTTTATTATATAACAAAAAGGGCAGAAATTATTAATTAGGTTTTTTTTGGTGGTAGGCTAAACAAAGTATTAAGAAACAAAAAGATGCAAAATATGGAATAAATGATATGAGTATGCGAGCAGAGAAACAAAAATGGAGAATTAAAGTATATTAGGTATAGGTAATAAACAAAAATGATGGAAAAGAGAGCGGCGGTAGAGGACGGAGGGCGGTATTAGATTAAGGGTAGATCTCGGCGATGAGAAGAAAGAGAGAGACTAGGAACATCGAGAATGAACGGGAGGCTGGCTGGCTATTTATTCTTTTTCTCTGCCAACTTGAAGACATCACATCTCTCTCCGTCATCAGCCAAATCTAGCTCGGGTTTTGCGTTGGTGGAGCAGTTGGTTGTACTGGTTGTACAATGTGTACAATGCTTCTTCTACGTCTCAAGGGGCTTATTCCCTAACAAGCTAGGGCCAAGTCAGTCAGTATGCCCCCCTCGAAGAAAAAGAGCACACACCCCCTTTGCTGAGCGTATCTTCCTCTGCTCCTTAGTTGATGGGTACATAGTATTATTTTGAGAAACCAAAAGGACGTACAAAATAGCTTAGGTGTGTGTGATATTATCTCATCACGTAATTACTGTCAAGGGCGACCTAAAAATAAGAAGCTGCTTAGCTGTGGCTCCACGATCGACACAGGGTATATCATTGTACATGATATGTTGTCATTATATGGAACGGACAAGGATTACGCTTACGGTCAGCTAGCGGGAGATTCAACAATAATATTGTCCGGGTAGAGATAGTATAACAAACCCAGTTGACAACATCAGAGGAACTCCGTGTCCATATTGATGTAGACTGGCTGCACTCGATTCTCTAATCATTTGGAGATTTTCTCACGCTGACATATACGATATACGGTGACAGCATCTTGACGGCTAATGACGATGAGACTGTGCGAGCGCCACAGTATAAGAAACAACGATGCTGCTTATTAAACGCCTTCTTTCTGGGTATCACAAGATCACAGGCCAATACACCAGCTATGACGAGACCCTATCAATATACTCCTCGAAGCTTTGTCATGTATTTCTCAGACGACATGTCCAACGTTACGGTCATGGCCTCCATAAGCAGCAGCAAGACAAATATCAAAAATATTACCAAAAAAAGAATAAGAAAGAGAAAAAACGACCGAGAAAAGATGCGGTAACAAATTCATGGGCAAAAATAGACTGTACTAGATTTCATGTGTCGCCAAAAACAAATACACGAGGTCAAGATGCCAAAATGCCCCTATAGCACTTCTTTAGGAGCATTAATGCAAAAAGGATAAAAGGAATGCTTAAGCTTAGCGGGCCGTTTAATATAGGGTTGTCCAACGTTTGAGATATGCAGCCTTAATAGACTTTGACATATGCAAGTCAATGATCCGGAAAAGATCGAAGTCCAAGGCATAAGAAAAAGAAGAACCTTTGGAAGAAAAAGCCTGTTCATGCACCAAAGGAATACTTGACTGGATTTTCCAGAGCAACTTAAATATGTATGACTACATGTAGTTAAGTGGAAGTTCTAGAATCACTTAAACTTATCCAAGGATTTCAAAAAGTCAAGGAAATATAACTTTTCCGTCAATGCGCCCAAAAATAGAAGCTTGGGTTTTCCTGTTTTTGCGTCTAGGTCAAAGCAAAAGACCTGAATTCGGAGTACTCAGTCTAAGCTTCCATTGTGAATGAAGAAGAACAAGAAAACAAGACATAAAATACGGCAGTAAAGAAGATTAGACCAATCATATTCCATTGTAAGGCCACGGGCTTCGAGGATGATCTGCCACTTTGAGTCTTGAATCTAAAGCAAGCTCGGCCTATATTCAACAAACAGATCAGTCATGAAAAGTAGAATCGAGATCTCAAACAACGGGGTATGTGCTGTCTTTCCACTCGTCTCTCCTCCTCCTTTTAATCCACTTCAGAGAGATATCATAAGCCTTCTCCAAGAACGGGTTTTCAATATAGACTCACGAATAGCAAAATTAGAACTCAAAGAGATGTAGACACTAATCTTTCATGGTTGTACTTATATCGGAAAATCTAGTATCAGCATCCATGAAAATTGAAAGTACCGTCCCTTCAAGTCGATCGAAATCTCAACGAAGCTCGTCCTGTTTCCAATAAGAGAGAAAACATATAAAACTATAGGTAACAACTATCGTAATATATACTAGACACACAGTGCAAAACAAGATAAAAACTACACAATACTTGCTCCCATGATAATCGGACGACATTTAACACATATTAGATGGGAAACCAATCGGCTATGTTTCACGTGAAACAGTAGGGTTATATACACATGAAAAGGGTTAATATCTCAAGCTCAACACCATGGATGAAAGGCCGTATTGAAGTGAAATATCCCTTCTATTGCGTAGATGCGAAAACTATTTGATTCATAAGTCATAGGCAAGAGATAGGCACTATATACACTGATATTACTGCAATTATTTGTATACCATGTCGTAGAAAGTTACTACTGATCATGGGACCACGCACCACATTCATCATTGGCAGCAAGTTAGCTTATAGACCCGTCCAATAAAACGTCTTAGCCGTAGTAAATTCACCCTTGAGAGTCTTACTGGTAGTCACACTGGTCGAGCCCACCAAGACCTCGTATGTCCCTGCTTCAGCTGCAAACTTGTTGCGTTCCTCGCACCAGTAGCTTACAGCGTACTTTGTTTCTGCCGTAACTGTGACTGTTTGGGATTCTCCAACTGCCAGCTCTACCTTGGAAAAGCCCTTGAGTTCCTTGATAGGTCGATTGATTTTGATGCGTGGTGGTTGAACATAGAGCTGTACAACCTCCGAGCCAGCCATGGTTCCCGTGTTGGTGACTGTGACTGATGCTGATAGAATACCGTTGTCTTCAGTGACGATTAGGTTGGATAGCTCAAACGTGGTGTAGCTGAGGCCGAAGCCAAAGGGGAAGAGCACGTCGCGGTCGGCGAATTCATAGTACCGGTAACCAATGTAGACATCCTCGCCGTATAAGGTGCGACCACCTTCAGTCCTCGAGTTAAGGAAGGCTGGATTGTCTTGTGTGCGGATAGGCCAAGAAAGGGGTAGTTTTCCGGATGGGTTGGCATCACCAAATAAGACATCAGCAATAATGTTGCCCGTTTCGTTTCCGCCATACCATGCTTGGACAACAGCGTTGATGTTTTTAATCCAAGGCATTTCGACGGGCGTGCCAGACTGGCAGACTATTACTGTTCGAGAGTTGACGGAAGCCACAGAGGCTACTAGGCCGTCTAGATGCCCAGGCAGCTTCATAGTTTCACGATCACTTCCTTCTGTCTCCCAATCGGCATTGAGACCGAGGCAGATGACCACCTGATCTGCTTGAGCAGCAGCAGCAGTCGCGCGTGCAATTTCTTCGAGTGGGTCGATTACTTTGCAACCGCCAATACGCAGAGCACCGTTGCGGAACAATGCCGTATCGTTACTCATAGGCGACGTTGGACTTGAACCAAACTCAACCTTGATAGTATAGGTTTCGCCCTTTTTGAAGCTATACTTGCCAAACACTTCGATGGTGGCCATGCTGAAAAAGAGCACGCCAAGGGTTTGCTTGGTCGCATTATCAATAACAAGTTCGCCGTCGATGAACATTTTAGCTGTTCCACAGACAACAAGCGACAAGTCGTAGGTGCAATCTTCTTCGGCAACAAAAATGCCTTCAAAGTCGGCGTACCAGATTGGCCCGACACGAGGATGAGTATAGTCGACGAGAAGCATATCGGACTTCGGGATATCGATGTGCTCCATGACCTCACGGTCAGGTACTGATGGTGGCTCGTTGTAAACCTTCATTGACATACCAGGCTTGCCGTTCGGGTTTGTCGTGCTATAAGTCAGTTCCGGTAATAAACGGTGCGAGTAAGCACCCATAACAAAGCCAGGCTTCTGTGTCGTTTTAGCCGTGATGCCGTCATATGGCGTAACGGCATAGTAAGAAGCAAGCGCTGCCGAGCCACCACCATGATATCTAGAAACCTTAGCATTGGGACCGATAACTAGTGTCTTTTTGTTCTTCTTCAAAGGCAGAAGATCCTCTTCGTTCTTAAGCACCACAGTGCCTTCAACTCCGATCCTACGTAGTAGAGCCGCCGTTTCGGGCGTATCAGCTGCATATTGTGGTGCATTTTCCGGCACACCTGATGCAGCGCAACGCTTGACGAGATTCAAAACTGCTCGTGCACGTTCATCAATGACGAACTCGCGGACTTTATCGGCCGCCACATTGAACTTCAGCATTTCACCACGGAACCGTGGCGGGCCGGGCATTTCAATATCTAGGCCAGCGTTCGTAGAATCTGTTGTTGAGTATGTGCCGTACCAGTCACTAACCACAAGGCCCTTGAAGCCCCATTCACCGCGTAGAAGATCTTGTAATAGAGGCTTGCTTTCGCTGCAGAAGGCGCCGTTGACACCGTTATAGCCTGTCATGAAGAGGCCTGGTTCGGCATCACGCATTAGAATCTGAAATGGAAGGGCATAGATCTCGCGCAATGCCCGCTGGGACACGATACTCATAGAGCCATCCCGCTTGTGTTCCTGATCATTGCATATGAAGTGCTTTGCTGTGGCCTGTATATTCTCCGACTGGATGCCCTTGACGATAGCCACGGCCGCTAAGCCAGATAGTATGGGATCTTCCGAGAACGACTCGAAGCCACGGCCGCCGAGTGGTGAACGCTGCATATTTAACGTTGGGCCTAGAAGCACATGGGCGCCCTTGAGCTTGGCTTCGCGGCCGATAGTCTGGCCGGCCTTTTCAAGCAGGTCGACATTAAAAGTTGCGCCTAGGCCAGTGCCGCATGGAAAGCAGGCCGCTGGTATGCCATTGAAGAACCTGGTCCCACGGGCTCCATTCGGCCCATCGGAGAATCGAAGAGACGGAACACCATGCTTGGGGATAGCCTTGGTATGCCAGATGTCAATACCTACAGTATAGTCTTGGTTAGCAGAGGGTCGCTTACAAAAGCCATGGAGTAGGTAGAGTATAACTTGCCGCCAAGGAGGTCGACTTTCTCGGCTAGTGTAAGCTTCTTGAGCACGGCCTCAACGTCGATATCAGCCATGGTGAGAAGAGGCTAATATATCTATGTACCGTGACGCGTTTTGGTGACTAAGCAGGCAAAAAGACAGCGGGAGGTCAACAATGTCAGCCAAAAATTGAAGGTTCGCTAGAAAAAGGTAAGACAAGATATCGTAGCTTCCCCCGTCCAAAAATCATCAAACCTCCAGAAAATACGGTCTCCAGAACTAGCAATTGCACTATTGGCCGATTCTCTGCCTCCCCTTTACAAAAGCTTCAGCAAGCTAGAAAGATATGTATTAGTATATAGTAGCTATTCGACTCCCACGCAAACTACAAATAAAGCCCGCACCGACCACCGCCCCATGCTTTTCTTAGTTGCATTGCTTCCTAGCCTCCTCTTCTTGCTGGCCTTCCTTTAAGAACTTGTTAGACGTTCTAGTGTTTTTCGTGCTAAAAACTGACAACCAAATCAGACGGAGCTAAGAGTCGGACGGCCGTTCCTCTCGGGTCTCGGGAACGAACACACGGACGGATCCTCCTGTTCCACCCCTCGTTTTCATACTCTGCGTTCATTCTTAGATCCAAGTCTGTCACAATACGAGAGTCCGAAGCTTCACGAAAGACTGGTTTGCTAGTGAGCAATTCTAATCATCAATCAGTATGCAAATTTTCAAAAGACCTTTCAATATTCGATGTCTATCTGTAAGTCAAGGTTCTACTTCCTATCCATTAGTACCCTGAACCCTGTGTGGCCTATATTCTAAAAGAAATCTAGAACACACTTGTTTATGAAGAAGCTTTAGCTGTGTTAGGTCTATCGCAAAAGTAGCCTCATAATAATCCGAAGATCACCCGCACATTATATCTCTAGGGTTACTCAATAATTCTAACCCAAAAGAACATCACCAAGTTGACGAATGTTCTATTTGTATTACTTATCATTTTGGGTATCAACAACACCAGTCTACTGTGTCGTTTCTCACTATCCGGATTTTTTTGTTTCGTTATCTCTATTCTATAGGTTCCAGACCTTCCAATGCTTTTAGCATGACGTCTAGACTACCAACCTCGGTTGGCCCGTCTACTCCAGCTGGAGGCAATGCCCATGTTGGCAACGGCGTCGTATATCCCCAAGCACCACCTGCATCTGCATATCTCAGACTATGAAGCCACACCGAGAGCTCTTGATCACCAGGATCAGTGAAGAGTTCCGTACCACACTGCTCGCAAAGCTCACCAGAGAGCTTCTCAGCACGGCGCTTTTCGTAGTTCTCCAACATTTCATCATGATATGCCACGGCATCGGCGACATCTTCGCGGCCCATACGGTGTAGACGGCTCATGATATCCTCGTCGCTCTGCTTGGAGCCATCGGCATCGCCAGAGCCAAGATCCATGCCCCAAACCTTCTTGTTGGCGTAGATCGGGTCGTTTTCGATCGGGTGGCCTTGGAACTGGAGGTGTACACGAATCTGATGCGTTCGTCCTGTGACGGGTAAACATCTCACGATAGAATAGCCTTGTCTCCGCATCCAAGGCAATTTTTCTATGTTGGGGTCAACACCACATTCTCCCTCTACGGGTGCCTTTGTAGGCCCATGTACAGAGGCAGTACCGCTGTCACCTTCGGGGCCATAGTAAGCGACTCGCTTAAACACTGTGCGTGCTGACTTTCCATTAGCTCGCACACGGTTCAGGCCCAGCTTAGGCGAGATCTGCAGGATAGGTTCGTCACACACGATTTCGCCATCTGGGAAACGACCGATTACGCGAGCAATATATTCCTTTCGCACAGTTCGTGCCGAGATTTGTACACCGAGTGCTTCAGCAGCTTTGGCCGTCTTGGCAAAGAACATGATGCCGCTAGTCAACCGATCCAACCGGTGGCAAGGGCGCGGGAAGAAGTCCGGATCATCAATGCGCTCCGACTTGAGGATCTCGACAACAGAGTTGTATAGATAACGTCCGGCGGGGTGTACAGGAACACCGGCAGGTTTGACCACAACCATCATTTCGTTATCTTCATGCAGGATCCGGATCGGCTCAGCTGTGACAGGTGGTTCGTGGCGATGAATAGTGTGTGAGATGAGATCTCCGTTCTGCACAGTGTATGACGTGGGTACCTGTTTGCCATTGACAATGACAAGGCCCTTTTCGATTGCGCTCTTGTAGTACGACGGTGGGCGGTCACGGAACTCGGCTGTAAAGATGTCGAGTAGCTCGCGCAGGCGCCAGCGTTGCTTGCAGTAGGTGTTGTAGGTAAAGAAATACGGCTTAACGCGGCGCAGGCCGTCTTCAAAGTAGTATGGGCGGATGGTGACGTCGTTAGTTGCGATGATATTTGCGTTCTTGGCTTGTGCTTCTTTCATGTGTTTATGGGCCTTTTGCTGGCCGCGCGGCGGCTTCATAATAACACGCTCATTGCCAGTATCAATGGCCTTGGCTTCGATGTTAGTTGAACGATTTGTAGGGGGTTCGTTGGTCGGTTTGACGGACTCGTTAGTTCCGTTTGTTTCCGCTTTAACAGGCAAAGTCTCTATAACTGCCGTATTAGTAGTATTTAGAGTATCACTAGCACTAGTAATGGGGGCTGTAGTGATAGCTGTAGAAGCAGCCTTTACATCAGATTCTTGAGTGTCGTCATGAGTAGCTTCTGTTGCTGGTACAGGCTTGATTTGTGATTCTAGAACCGAGTCTACAACCTCATTAGGTTCAGATACAGGTATCCGCGTAGCAATTTCGGGCAAGTTATCGAGGCCCATAACTGGAGGTGCAGTCGTAGATTTTTTCGCTGATTTGCGGAAGAGCCTTCGCACAAATGCACTAAACGATGCCAGGTTGACGGATGGTTGATAAAGGTCGGATATCAGTGAACGGCGGTTACTAGGCCAATTTATATAGGGGTCGGCTTTCACTAATACAGAGTATCAAAGCAAATAGAAAAGTGAATATTATTTAGTATCTTAAGGGCTGAAGCTTTGATACCAAAAGTATGAAGATGACCCCTCCATCGTCATCTTAGCCCACGAAAAGTTTTGGCGGTGAACAGCGGCAGTATACTAGGGTATACTAGGGTTTACGCATAGTTAACTATGTAAGTGGCTTTGATCGAGATATCGCAGCGCAGGACAAGATGATGGCTTTCCAAGATGGTATGGCCATAGCTATGTGATGTATGGACTATATAATGGTTATAGATATATGGATGTGATATCATTTCAAGAAAAACTAGAATACATACCGATATCATTGTTTTACAACCTCGGCATTAATGTTCTCCAACACAAACTACGTACCCCAATATAAGTGAATGATCACTAGTTAGAGTTGACTAAATAGTTACTACAACATTGAACGGCTCATATAAATCTTTATTAAACTATCAGTCTTAATATAAGCAGCCAATTCAGTACAAGATGCCGCCTCGAAATGCCCAGCTCAAGAACCGCAAAAGATCAGATTATCTATACCATCTAGATTATCGCACGAGATGGTACTGTGCTCCCTCTATCCCTATCATACATAAATAATGAAAACCATATTAACGAACCATGATATAGGGCTGATAATGACATGTACCAGCATATGAACAATGCCATATACGTAATTTTGTATGTCTCTATCTCTATACAGACTACGCTAATATTCATAGCTAACATTATTAACCCTGAATCTAGATTCGATTCTATCTTATCAACGTTTCTAGTAGAGCACTGTGGTCTTGAGCCCAACGCATCTCCGCAGCATGGTATGATAGTCCATTCACAGAACGACTACTTTGCGCAAATCTCGTTTCCAGCAGTTGCTGAGCTAGGCCTCAGAGTCAATAAGATTGGCAGGTCTAGCGTGACCTACGAGATTGGGCTCTTTGAAAGAGGTGTCGAAGAAGTGTGTGCTATTGGTGAGTTTGTACAGGTTTGGGTTGATCGTGATACGAAGCGTCCAGTAGCAAAGGGCTTGAATGAGAAGCTACGCCAAGCTCTTGGGAAGATATATGTAGACGACACGATAGGGAGCAAGTTGTAGAAAAACCGAATTAGAAGCACTAGTATGGACTAGGTGGGTTGAGGTTATAGAAAGTTTGTGAGAAGCACAATAATAAAGACAAAAACTCCCAACGCCCAATATTGTCAAAATTCCCAAGGTTTTGGTTTTCAAAAGACGCCACCAGATATATACTCTAGACTTCACCATGGCCATGGCTAATAATGCCGCCAGCCTCTAGTCTCTGCATAGCGTTTTCAACCTCCACCTCCCATTTGCTCATGCCCACGATTGCCCATTCAAAAGCACCAACTAGGTACAGAGCCACACACTGACCAATCCACAGACCAGCCAGTCCCCAACCATGGAACGCCAGGTAAATGCCGGCAGGCAAAGCACCGCCGTAGTAACTCAGCAGATTCACTGCCGCTCCCACCCATTGACGACCCATTCCTCTAAGGGCACCACCACAAGATCCGTTCAAGCCATCAGCGATCTGGAACAAGGCCACATAAGGCATGACCTCGGCAACCAGCTGGATGACCCGCTCATCGTAGTTGAAGATACGTCCGAATACGTTTCTTGTGGCCATCAAGATGGCCAAGATCAAAGCTCCAGCACACACCGAAAGCATCGCGGCAGTATGCGCCGCTCTCTCGGCACCGACATGGTCTCTAGCTCCGAGGAGATTACCCAGACGCGCCGACGCAGCTACACCGAGACCGAACGGCACGGTGTTGATCACTTGATCAGCAGTCATGATGACAGATTGCGCAGCCAGTGGAATCGTGCCTAGTCTACCAGCAGCCAGTGCCACAATCTCGAATGCCCACCACTCGGTGCCAACGTGAATGATGCCAAGGAAGGCAAGGCGTGAGAAAGCGCCCATATGCTGCATAGCACGCTTTAAGTCTAGACCACCCCAGCATTCGGAGCCGCGGATAAATACTGAGTAGCCAACCAGAAGGAAGAAGGATAGCCAGTAGGATATGCCAGTAGCAATAGGTGCGCCGTACAGACCGAAGCCGAAGCGGTAGATGAACAGATAGTTAAGAACTGCGTTTAAAGGAGATGTGAACAGTAGAACATAGGTTCCAGGGCGGTAGATGGCTGCTTGATGTTAGTAGGGTACTCAATTATACATTAGCGAAAGTGTTCTTACCTTGAGCTTGCAAATACTTCTTCATAGCCTCGAACCAAATATAACCAAGGCCTCCTGGAATAAGATAGCGTAGAAACTTGGAGCTCTGGAGACAGATAAACTCTTCTTGGCCCAGCATACGGAACACCGCTTCACTATTCCACCAGATGGCAACGACCACCGCATAGAACGCCGTAAGGACGACCAGTCCACGTTGAAGCAACACACCCAAGCCCGTCTTATCACTGGACCCAGTGAAGCTACTAGACGCCAAAGTATCCAGCGCCGTCGTGCCACCCAAACCAATCAACCAGGCCGTCGACATGGCAAACATGTACGAAAAGGCAGCAGTAGCCAGTGCCTCGGGCGATAGACGGCCGGCAACTAGCACAGAAACGGTCTGTAGAGAGTTCTGTAGCGTGTAAGCCAGAATCACGGGGATCGATGCCTTGGTGAGCAGTTTAGCTTCGTGGAACCAGAGACGGTAGCGCGCATATAGCAGAGCTAGCTTACCATATCGAGAGATACTCAATACGGAAGGAATCTCAACATCGCTGATGGAGATAGGTGGTGAGGGAGGTTTGGGCAAAAGAGCTGTCGTCTCATTGACCGTCTCAAGAAATGTATGTGAAGAAGCCATCTTTGCGAGGGAGACGAGTTGAGTTGCTTGTGTTGGTAGAAACCCTTAAGTCAACCCTTAGTCTCTGATCTGAGTAGAGGCTAGTGTCGGAAAGGGAGGACGGAAAGAAAAGGTGCTAGGGCGCTTTAAGTCGCCCTTGAACTGTAAGCTGATGGCAAAGAGAAAGAGGACGAAGGAGTAGCTGTAGATGATGAGTTCAGGCTGGCCGATCATGCTGTTTTACAATATAATACTAGGAGTGTATAGCGGAGGTTTTTTTTTCAGTGAAGATGCTTGATATGATATCTTGAAAAGGCTGTTATCAGATAAGTCAGACTTGGTGGTAAGAATATTCCGGAAATGGAAAACTATAATTAATGTTGTGGTAATGTAAAACAAAACAACAAAAGAACGAAGAATTTCGAGGTGGCGGATATTCCAACAGTTTATATGCCAGTCTCAACCCCATCTAGCACATTCTTAGTATCCAAATCAACGTTCAAGGTATCAATATATCGATATACCAGGACAACTTATAGATCCCAATTAACCACGGCTACTACATCAGATTACTTGTAGTCATTACTTTACATACCCAATATGCTTGATCTTCAGGCTACTTAGCTTCGCTCTTAGTCTCCTCCTTCTCCTTCTTTGTCAGGGCGCAGGATCCTAAGCCACCGTAGAGAAAAATATTTTAGTTATACGTGATAAGTGATATTTGGATATACATCATATCTATATGTCGTTTCTTTTCCTAATTCGGGTTGGTTTTCCAAGTGTCACTGATAAATAGAAGAAGGAAAAAAAGGATAAGAAGAAAACAAAGGAACGGCATAAGGAAGAGGTGAGAACTGGGGTAAAGAGGTCAAGAAACCTAACTCTTTAGGTTCTTTCTTCCAATTATCCTATCAAGCCCTACTTTTCAATCAGTCTAAATCAGTTTTCTATGCGTTTCCAAATTTCCTCAAAACCAGACAAAGTCATCATGGTTACACTATCTTGGTGGGTTGACTTTGCTAGCCTAGAATCAATATGTCTAGAAGCCACATGGGATTTTCGGGCGTAAATGGTTCACTATAGTAAACAAGATAGTAAATTAATATCCTGTCCTTGGGCTTGATATAATATATAGATATTAAAGCATTCCGTTCGAAAACGGGCGCTGGTTTACTCAATATATGCAATGCATGATCTAATCCGAGACTAATCCGCGGGCGACTCAACTCTATTTTTTTCCCACTAAGAAATCATCGTTAAGCAGCCCTTCTATTAGATCGAGGAAATTTATTGTTTTACCCACCCATGTCAAGCTCTTAGTCGTTCTTGTTATAAACATGATCAAATCGAATGAGGTTCTACTAAAAGTTCTACCAACAAGGGCTATAGACCTGCATAGTACATATGCATCTTGCAGATACTCTCAATGCAAAGACAGGACCGGGTCTATCCCTGGTGATAGTGATAAGTGACAGAAAAAAGACAAGTTGTTATACACAATATCGTCAACTACTATATGCAAAGTGATAGTAAAGACCTAGGTACACTGATATTTCACTTTCCGCCCGCACCCTATAACTCTACTGATGCATCATTATCATTACTATGCTTTAATCTACATATCTATAAGTACATGTGAGGTATCTATGTACATGTATATGATCTACAAGCACTCCTTATCCTTGACGATGTTATCATCAAATTTGTTGATATTATAAACATACATATATTCTCAACGGGCGGCTGATTGGCTCTACTGCATGCAGTAACAGTAGCAGCACAACATATGCAAGATAAGTGAGGTGCATATGTACTCGAATTTCCTCTGATATTGAAATAACCTTTGATTGGTTTATGGTTTTGATATTGCAGTCTTACGGACTTATTGACAATCGGGTGATGGTTTTCTTACCTTTTACTTCATTAATCCCATAGCATAGAAAAAAGAAAAGCTAGGCTAGCTAGCTGGCTGTATACAGTGTATATCGTACTCCACCGCTTCTTCATACATATCAGGATTATGACGCAACGTACATATATACAGTCTTCAGAGCTGATTACCCAATAGTTTCTCATTCAAAGCCGATCATTGCCCTGTTCCCCCAAGCCCAGCTTCGTCGCAACTCAAAGAGATGCTTTCCTCTTGCTAGCATGCCAAGCTATCGTACTTTTCCAAAGATTTTCCCATAACTAACACATACTAATATTGTTAGCTAATAAATCCTATTTTTTTTCTTAAGTAAAAAATAGTAGTTTCGAACGGTCATGACCGTAGCATTTGCCCGTTCCTTTGGCCTTGTCTACTGCAACTTGGGTCGCTTTTCTCTTTTTATAGTATGTAACACTTACACAACCCGATTTCAACATCGAAATACCCTTTTTTCCCTCTTCTCGTGTTTTCGTCCTATCCTAAACCAAAGCCCCTTGGACGTATTCCTACTATTACCTAATTCGTGCCATCGACAGCGGGCGCAAAACTTGGAGCAGGGGGGATGAGGGATGAGTTGGCTAAGGAAGACTCTTTTTTCTCAGGCCGCCTACTATTAACTCATTAGGCTTTCACCTTAACTACTGTATATGTACATATACGTTGTATAGATATGTTAATATTTATTTCTCTTTCAGCTTGTATCTTGGCACGGGCGGCCTTCATCATTTGTTGTTAGACTGCCCGTTACATCGGATCCGACAGAACATCAACCAGACACACGTGATTATAAATTTGTATTAGGGTTAATGTAAAATCCAAAATCCAATAATACTTTAACCCTATGTAACTCCTTCCCAAAAAGAAAATTACTGATGATTAATGATTCAGATGATATTACAAATGTAACCCGCCTCTAGAACATAAGATATCAATTTGACGACAGACCGTCCCCATTTTAGGTCACCTGCCGAGACATACAGATATCGACGGACTAATCTATCTGTCAACTAATGAATGTGCAGCAGCTGTTCAAGAAACCGGTAATGATATGTACTTAAGTATGTATGGAGCAAGTGTTAATAATGGACATTGATGGAGTTTAAATATTAACTATATATCGTACTATATAAGAAAAGATCAAGCAGCCTATATGACTAAGGATCCCAAAAGTGAGGACATCAAATCCCCCAGAATAAATATAACAATAATCTTCATAGCTCTATAGCT
>RHLR01000031.1:0-63309 GCA_009806335.1 Davidsoniella australis
GAATCTCACATGTGATCTTTTATACGCATAGTCTAACGAAATGACCAATGAATCAATAGAAGACGAAAAAAAAAAACATAACAGAATATCCATCATTGCTCCCCACTTTGACGGATATGTTGGCTCGGATTTCGAGGCGAATGAGAAGAACCACTAAGATCTAAGAATCATGGGAACTCCAACAAAATACTGCACATATACATATGTACGGTATTTTGCGAGCATCTTACTAACAGCCCGTCTACATATCATGTATCATGTTCCAACCGTGTTCTTTCTGCCTTAATCTTTTGCCTCCATGTGTCTCGGGGAGTTTAGGAAATACACAGATATCAGTGGTGCTATATACCCTACATGTTATCTCTACAGATATATCAGAGCTAGGGTATCAGAATCAAGAGACCCTTATTATATATGTATGTACTATTTCGACTTCGGAATTAGCTTAGCACGTAAAAATATAGCTACAACTATAGCGTATGCACTTCGAGCCAAACTCACATATGTCTTATTATCAGTCTTATACCTCTCTATCTTTTTTTCTATCGACGACAATTATGAACAAAAATCCTACCATACAGTTGGCTGGCTCGGGTAACCGACCCATGTTTAGCTATTCTTTCGACAATATCTCTGAAAAAAATAAAGGTTTTGTTTTTCCACTAATCAAGTCGAAACAGACTATAAATGCTACGATAAAGTTAAGCAACGCTAGCAAGGGTATATTTCAACCAGGCTGGCACGCACCTATCTTCTCTCAATCCCTCAAAACCTCAAAATAAACCCCAAAAAATAGCAAAACAAACACGGCAGCGAATATGATCGTGAAAACGGGATGGGATGCTAAGACTATGGCTGCGTTCTCCCTATGCAGGAGCTACGAGTACAGATACATTTCTACTTTCACCGACTCGATTTCTTTTCGTACTGTGCTAAGAAACGCCAACAACAATATATGTTATATGTATCAGACGCCTGATCATGGCCATGCACTCACCAAGAGAAATAGTTGTAAGCAACAATATTTGGCTGACTCCAACATCGATCGAGTAAGAAAGAAGAAGTCCAGGAAAAAAAAACCCTACATCAACCCATGCATCTTTCTCTTATTTCTCCAATCTTGCAGCAATAGAGGAGCTGGGGATGACAGGTGAACGAATTAAGAGGGAAAAAAAAAGAGCATCGTACTCGTCGGGCACATATGCCGCCTACTATGGTTCGCGTAGCTTCATGATCGCCGTGTAGACAGATGCTGACATATACTGGGCAAAACAACTCACACTCCAATACTCAACACTACAGCCTACAGCCTACAGCATACAGCCTACAGCATACAGCCTAATTGTTATTGAATGATCTCTGTATGTGCCTTCGATTTTCGATTTGTGCGTACTCCAGAATATCACATAGTAGCATCAATAACTCGTGTTATTGTGCTGTTCCCCTACAGAAAGTGATTATCACTGGGAAGGCCATTTTGACAGAAATCTCGGCCTATCTTACCTTTTTTTTCGTTTTGTTTTCTTTTCTTTTGGTTCTTATTTAGAGTATCCTCGGCGTTGGGCGATCAAGATTTTTACATGGGCATAAAAGGAAGAGAGGAAAGAAAGAATAAGAAAACAAAGACAAAAAAACATGCAAGTATTGCTGCAAGGACGGTAAGCATTAGTCTTTACCGCCCGTCGTAATCTGGGGGCCAAGTGTCTGGTGTGTCACCACCCTGCTGTAGTACTCCCATACCATACATACATATATGCAACTTTTGAAATGCATAGCACATAATATGTAAGTAAGTATTGTAGCCTGCCGCCGTTTCTTCCACTGCTTCAGCAAGAAGAAGAAACAGCCACAGACCCTCACCGTGTTGCTCTTTTGCATTTTCTATCCCCATGACCGTCGTGGGCTCATTTTCTATTGGAAAAAAGTAAACCTCGTGAAGCCAAAAAGCCTTCATATGGCGTGTCACAGCATGCTTGTGTTTGTTGAGAAGTTGGTTTACGAGCGCCAATTCGGGTTGTCTGTCATACAAGTATAAGTGGCGTAGTAAGTGGTTAGACGTAGTATATATATTTAGGTTATAGTGTCACGGTGATAGGCTGTTTGCATATACGTAGCTGCAGCTTGAGACCCAATTGTCGTGATCTTAAGCAAAGATACTATAACCTAACAACCCATATGGGCGGCAAAAACAAGATAGCCTTCCGTTAACCCGTTGTTCCCGTCCTCGATAGTCTTTGTTGTAAATCATCTTTACCCCCCCCCTGCTGGAAAGATTCAATCTGTCGCAGTAGCACCGATGCTACTTGGCACAGCTGTAGCGACAATCAAGGTTCTTGCATTCTATCTGGTCCTTGTATGTTTTTTATTTTATTTTTATACTTTTTTCTTCCTTGAAGTTGTCTCCTTGCAGCAACTTACTTATATGGCCTAGAAATGAGGGCCCAAAAGGACTTGCTTCTACTCTTCCTTCTAGAAGCTCTTCGGGTTAGAACTTCCTGTTTATCTTGTATTAGGCTGCGAGGACTCCATTGTTGGGATTTTGGTTTAGTCTTCTTGTTCCTATTGTATATATGGAATAGCTTTGAGACGCGTGTTGCGGCTCTACCTAGAATTATATTATTTCGATCTCTCGCCCGAAAACCTGATAGGAATTTCAAATATTCTTTACGCGCTAAAATGGCAAGAGATCCTCGAGGGCTAAGCCCATGGGGTACCATAGGCGGCTAGAAATCTGTAGCCAAGACACAATTATTGGAAACAGAGCCCGAAATTCATCATGGTGCTAAGATTAAAAGTCGTAGTGATAAGTAGTGATGCTAATATGTAGTAGTAATAGTAGTAGTAGTAGTAATAGTAGTAGTAGTAGTAGAAGACTGCCGTAGATTGTTGCTCTCATTCCTCTCGTTGAAAAAATCAGACCCCTCCGCTATCGTAAACACACTAGTGTGCTACTATCTGCTGATCATACAATTTCGATGTTGAGGATTTTGATATCCTCTACCGGTTTCTCTTTATGAACGCGGACCTTTTCAATCTTGCGAATCACATCAAGGCCTTGCGTTGCCCGACCGAAGATGGTGTGCTTCCCGTCCAGCCACGACTATATAACAAATCACACACATAATGTTAGCTTACGCCCTATTGGTGAGCAAACGATAGCGTTACGTCGAGACATGTCCACGTGAGAGTCGAAAAGAGATATAACTTACCGCTTTGTCGGTAGTAATGAAAAATTGACTACCGTTGGTATTAGGCCCGGCGTTGGCCATACTGACTGTAAAGGGTCTGTCGTGCTTTAAGGTGCTGAACTCATCTTCAAATTCGTGCCCCCAGATACTCTCACCACCTGTACCGTCGCCAAGCGGATCGCCGCACTGGATCATGAAATTTTCAATGATACGGTGGAAGATGGTGTTGTTATAGTAACCTGACCGCGAGTGACCAACAAAATTTTCCACTGCTTTGGGCGCAACATCGGGGAATAGCCGGATCTGTATGTCTCCATATGTGGTGTGAATGACTGCGCCAGTTCCTGATTGGGACTTGTGAGCTTGGTCGGCTTTTGATTTGGGGTTGATTACAGTAGGCTTCTCGTTTTGGACGTCACGAGTCGACTTAGAGACTTCGACCTCATTAGTAAACATGTAAAACCGTACCTTACTTATACCCGTTGCGAACAGAATAGGATCTCGAGATTCGGATTCTTGGAGTAATGGATTATTGGAAGCACCCATTTCCACCGTAGTGATCCCCTTCTTTTTGAGGCTGGCCTTGGTACAGGGCGAGATTAACTGCACGGAAGGATTCCTCTTTCGCATATGTTTTGACGATTTGGTTGGTAAACGTGTTTACAACCTTGATTCCCGTCATAGAACCATAAAAGATAAAGTGTCCAGACTCATCAAAGATAATGTTGATCTTGTTCTTGTAGGCGTCGGACTCGACCTCGCGTTCCGTTGCCAGCCTACGTCCCAATTCTACACTGTCTAAGCGATCAGTATCCGACGCAACCTGCTGTTGATCTTCAAAAAGATTTAGCGATTCATCATAAGCACGAGACAACTTTCCAGTGGCGAAGTCGAAGATACGGATTTTCCGGTCCGGTAGCGAGAAAGTTGCAAATTGTTTACCCGTCGGGCTCATTGTGAGTGACACTGGAGCAGACTTGGCTTTGCGGAAATCAAACAAGTTTGTGGAAGATTTAAACTCGAACACATTGTCTGGCTTGTCGTAGTTTCCTCCAGGTCGCCAGTATTCCACCATTCCCTTCGTATCGGAAGAGACCGCACAATCGTAGAGGCCATTGTATGATATAAGTTCAACAGGACTCCGGTGAAGAGACGAGATTGTATGAATGAGTTGTGTATTCATACCACGGCCATCGTAGATATGGATAATTGGCTTGACTTCATCAGAGACTGCAAGGAGTGGTACTGAAGCTCCCTTTTTATGTACCCAGGACAATGCACGTGGAGTATAGTCAAGTTTGATCATAGACAGGAGATCGAACGTCGTCACGTCAAATATCATGAGCGCCTGATCACTGCCACAAGTCGCAAAGCTACGCCCATCGTCACTAACAGACACAGCGCGGATATCTGAGCTATGGGCCTTGAACTCCTTGACAAACTCAATGCCCTGTGCAATCTTTTTCCAGAACTTCACAACACCATCAACAGAGGAGGTGATCAAAAACTCGGTTATGGGAGTCATAGTAACAAACGAAAGGCTTTCTTTGTGCATCAAGGACTTTGAGTACTTTGCAGCCTGTGGCATTGACGCAATGTAGACCTTCTCATACTTCAATGTCCGGCGCTTCTTCTTCGGGGCCTCGGTAGGCATCTGAGGGCCCATATCGTCATCAGAAGAACTGTCATCTTCGTTGAATTGGGCATGTGTCCGCTTTGCGGCATCGGAGGCAGCTTCTATGTCCATAATAAAGTAATTGGTATGTAGTAGATATGTAACAAAGCAGAAAAGAAGACGTTGGATATGAAAAAAAAAATTGAAAAAAAATCTACAACAAATCCGATATGTAAGCGACCTTGATATAAGTCAAGCTCAGCCTTGGTATTTTTGTTTTAATTTGTCTTGTAGTAAATTATGGCAAGGCTGTGGTCATCCTTGCTGTTAGCCAACTTTAAGTGGGGCGAAGTATAGAGCGCTGCCGATAAATTCTTATCGTGCCAAAAGTGGGATAGACTCCACAAAAATTTCAAGAAAGTTAGCTAGGCCCAGGAAAAAACTTTTGGACGAAAGGTTTGCTTGACCTCCAAATAGATCAACAACGGCTTGTTTTGTTTGACATCGACAGGTTTGGGATCAACAATTCTCAAGTTTTCGAAAGCCTTGGTCTCTCTATTAACCATATACAATGTCTTATAATAAGCCTTTCGACGAGGATAGTGGATCCGAAAAGTATTTTTCTGCTTCTGAAGATTCCGACTTTGGTGGCTTCGAGAACGACGACGATGATATCCAGAACCTTACCACGACCACCACCAAAGATGCCGCCGAAGAAGAGCTAGAGCGTTTGGTTCTGGGCAATAGTGCAGGCTTCCGCCGCCAGCTCTTCGACGATCTCGAGGCTATAGCCACTGCCGAGGCGGGTATGCAACTGGCTACTTTAGACGAGAGCGCCGGTGTTGAAGACCTCGAGGACGACGACCTTTTTGACATTGATTTTGTGCCGACTGGCGAGAAAAGCCTCCCCGGTACAACTAATAATGATGCTGCTTCGGTACCTGCGTGGGAGGACAGCGATGACGAGAGAATGACTGTTTCTCTGACTAGTGCCACTAGACTACGCAAGTTCCGAATGGCAGGCGAAGATGACCATATCAACGGTACCATTTACTCCGACCGCCTTCGGCAGAGCTTCCTCCAGCTCAACCCTACGCCGAAGTGGGCCAAGTTTGGTCAAGAACAGGCATCTAAGCGCCGCAGAAGATCATCGGCTGGCGCCGGAAGCTCGTCTGAGGATGACGACGGCGAGTATGGCGCTCTACCCATTGAAAAGTTCTTGCGCGATGCTAGCCGCATGGTTGGGTCAGGAAAGCGCCGCAAGCTTCGTCCAGAAGTCATTGATATTCAGCGGTCTCGCGACATCCCTGATACTCACCGTGGTGCTGTCACCAGTCTTTCTTTCCACCCAAAGCTCCCTATTCTTCTTTCCTCAAGTCCATCTTCTATGCTATTCTTGCATCACATCGACCCTCAGGCACACCCAACGCCTAACCCGCGGTTAACTTCAGTACAAGCACGTCAGGTCGACGTCCGGCATTCTGAGTTCCGTTACCCTGCTGGCGACATGGTCGTGTTTGCAGGTCGTCGCAAATACTTCCACAGCTGGGATCTTGAATCGGGTGTTGTACAAAAGACAACTAGAGTTTACGGCCACAAGGCTGAGCACAAGTCTTTCGAAAAGTTCAAGCTCTCACCATGTGGCCGTTACATGGGCATCATTGGCTCAACCCGCAAGGGCGGTGGTGTGATCAACATCGTGGACACCAACACTAGCAACTGGCTAGCGGCCGCTCGTATGGATGGACGTCATGGTATTGCTGACTTTGCATGGTGGAGCACTGGAGAGGGTTTCACCATCTTGGCTCGTGATGGCCAGGTTGGCGAGTTCAGTCTTCCGGAGAAACGCTTTGTTGGTCTATGGAGAGATGACGGCAATGTTGGTGGTATCGTCGTGTCACTTGGTGGCCACCAAGGCCCTTCCGAACTTGGTGAAGATGGATGGGTCGCTGTTGGTTCCAACTCTGGTATCGTAAATATCTACAACCGCGCCGACCTGTTTACGTACGGCGAAGATGGAGAGGTTATCATCAAAGCTAGACCCACTCCTACCAAGGTGTTTGAGCAACTCATAACACCCATCACTACCATCTCATTCTCCCCAGACGGCCAGATCATGGCTTTTGCAAGCAGAGAAAAGAGAGATGCGCTACGTCTTGCGCACCTGCCAACATGCACGGTGTACCGCAACTGGCCAACAGCCGATACGCCACTGGGTCGCATCACTGCGGTATCGTTTGGCATGGATAGCAAAGTGCTGGCTGTAGGAAATGACAATGGTAAAATTCGTACTTGGGAGATCAGAAATTAAAGAGCAGCCATGGCAAGAGATTGGGGGTTAGCGTGCATTTCGGGTATTGATCTAGACGGACTAGTCTTCGGCGTTTTGTGATTTCAAAATATATATCTGATCTGGCATACAGACACAAATTGCAACCAAATTATAACAGCATCTATCATATCATTGTCAAGTTTCTCTATGCCCTTTACTATAGAAATACAATTACATTGTATCCCTGTTCAGAACAATTTCACGTATGAGTGATGTTGATTTAGTCTCATAACAACGACCTCTAACAAAGTAGTACTACAAAGCTTACTGTCAACGTTCAAAGCTTAGTCTTCCTATATTCAATGAAAACGTGGGCAATGTTTCTATACCCGCAGTCATAAAAACTTAAAGCTTGGGCAACAAATGCATAAGCGTATTGTAATTCTAGGCCAATCAGACTGCTTACTTTACAATGGCCTAATCAAGAAAACATCAAAGCCTCTATCTCTCTACTATTTACCTACTATCGTTGGCGGAGTTTAGTGCACGAGATCAAATGCAGCAAACCTTCGAAAACGAATACATGATACATGATGCATGCACGTCGTAGTAGAAAAGATGCAGGTTTTCTCTACAGGGACAACAACAAATATAGCTGCCATATATTTCAGGCCATGCTCTCAAGGAGCCGTTCCGTCACAGGCTCTTCCTGTCCAGGTACTTATTTTCGTCAAGCCAGCCAGTTAGTGGAGCGTTGGTCTAGACAGTGTTCTATTTGGCTCTTCTTGGGCGCTTTCAGGTATCATTAGGCACCAACCACAGCGTTTGTAATTGTCATTATGTTGCTGTTAATGCGCTGGGCAATATTTGCCTGTTTTTTTTCTTCTTTTTCTTCATTATTAGCCTTTTGCACCCTAGGCTATCGCTATAACAGACAGTTACATTATATTATATAGCAAGACAAGGAACATTATATACATTACACCTTCTCGAGACAATGTCAAGGAAGTTTCTTTCTTTAGCTCAGTACAGCAAAGACAGTGGGATCTCCATGGTAGCGTGGCAGATCTGTCATAGGCGACCAGGTGGGCTAGAAAATACTGATTTCTTTGCATTCATCGGTGGATAACTGGACTTTGCCGAATACCACACTTGATTCTGTATCTTTTACATTCCAGTCTCTTAATTTGCCAATGACGATTATGAGGAATGTCAAGTGCTACTAAGTCTTCAACAAACGAAAATACCACGGAATCTTCGCGGGCTTTTACATCAAACCCGTGTTAGTAGTTATGACGCAGGTTCACTGTTCACTGGCTAGCTTTACATAGTAATGTCTTATACGTGCGTATATTATTCTTATACTATATCAGGCCTCGAGCGCAAGCGATGTGGTGGTTCCGTGGCACATGAACAGATGCAATGAAGACGTCGCCATGAAGTATGAATGGCCAAACCCACAATAGGGTTAGTCGACAACTCACGCCTGACGTCACCAAAGTACATTTTCAGTGGCATGTTACCCCAGATTATTTCTTCTTGGCCTAAAGTTGGGCTTAGGCTGGTGAGCGTTATAATGAGACCAACTAGCAACCATAACCATATAATATGTGTTCTTATAGCAAGTTCCACAGCTTCCAGGCCATAATACATCATATAGTCGTATAGAGTATTATAGTAAAACCACATGGAATCTACGGGAGAGCCATTGGGTATGAATGCCATCATGCAGCTTGCTCTAACTACAGCTTGCCCCAACTGTCCGGGCTCTTATTTGGGCTTCAAGTCCGTCGTTTAACTGGCTGGCGGCTCAGCCCTTCAAGCATGGCACTGTATTGCCAACGAGCCCTGGTCTCGACTTACATATTACCAGCAGAAATTCATTGTACATCGTGGTCGCAAGCTGTAAATTATGGGTCTTTGTTGATATTGGATTATTGCCTCCTTTCTAAAACTAGGCCCAGACAAGACATACAATGCTGTTCTTTGTTGAGCATGGATTTATGTATTAGTTGTTGTCAAACTCTTCTTATTTTTCCCGTCGTGTTTTTATAGATAGCATCCTTGCCTCTCTTCTTCTTTTGTCGCATAATTTTCCGGCTTATATGAATAGGCGGAAATAGCACGACAAACTGCCAATCAGCACTAGTGATAGCCGAGCTTAAGCATAATTAAATGATGCCTCATCCGGAGTATCGACGGCTTGTATTAATCAATATCAAAGCTACATTTTTCGAGGCAATTTACGCCCTACCTCAAGCAGATGACACTTGTTCACTACGTAAATTCTGTAAAGAAGTATCAAGTCTTACCAACTACTTCGGTTGCCTTAAGTCGGCATAAATACAATATGTAAATATCACAGTACTTGGCCGGAACTCTCCACAGTTAGTATCCTGCCGGGCCTCACTGGCTCATAAATATAATCATTTAGCTATCATATTATGGTAACCTAAAATTTCAAATGTACAACAGATATATTCATCATATATTCATGAATAAAAGCACAGGAGCCCAAGTTAGTCTTACTTTCTGATCGTAGCTCGCTCGTTCCCATGTCTAGCGGGATCAAAGAAACGGGCCGGAAACTCTTTATTGGGAGTAAATCCTATCGTATATCACTCTTTTCACTCAAAGGTGGTATCTTTTTCTCCTCCTCTCCCATCTTCCAGTCCATTTCATAGCCAACAAAGTCAAGTCAGGCCGTCTTTACGACACCTGTCCAGGCATTTAGTATAAGCCTCATGATTACTAATAAGTAGTAGTTTACTATAGTTATTGTACTTTTGTCCATAACAATGACATTCATTATTGGATGGGATTAATGATTAAATAGCTCAAGGGGCAATTCTAGATCATGAGAATTTAATCGCCTAATACGTCTAAGTCGTAATCAAGCCACGTCGTGAGGCTCGATGATAAAAGCCATCCTCAACTCCTTGGCTTTACCGCTGGACAATTCAATAGAGATTGTAAGTTTTATCTAACAGATGCATTTAATTTCACGCAGCCTTACGGGAAAACTCGGAACCACGACTCTGATTCAATCTCTCTTTTGTTTCTGTACGTGAGGCTTTATTAGTTAGACTAAGCGATGAACTAGCATAACCCATTCTAGAATAACCCTACAAAGCATTTTTGATAGGAGATAGCTATACTCATACAGAACCTAAAGATTAAACACGTTTTGAATAATAGAACGCTCTATCACCCTGTACGTAAGACCAACCGTCGACGTCCGGTATCTGGTTCTATGTATATGTAGTATCCTCGGCTATGTGTGTTATTGTATTTGTACGATAGCAAGAGATGTGATTCGCTACCCTTTATAAAGATAGAGGGCCTCATGTAAGCCCTCGTAAAAAAGATGCCTAACTAAATATATACTCGCCTAGTGATGCAAGTGTCTAAACATATGTGCGTTGCAAAAAGGCTAGTAATACATGGTCGTCTGCCAACAAAACGATTCAAGGCCTAAAATTAGGGTTCATAATATGCCATAGGGTTACACTTACACGATGATCCACATGGCAGGTTATCTTAAACTGATGTACGACTTAAGATTGAGATATAGGTTAGACCTATGTATTTCTAATAAGGGAGGGGACTATAGTTACAGAATCTTTATTATGTACTACCATGATAATTACATAGCCTAGAATCATCACGTATAACAAAGTATCGTACAAAGAATTATGAGTCTATCGGAGGGGCTAGATTGAATGTTACAATGCCAAGAAATCAGATCGACGGCCAACTGGTTAATTGAGTTGGCCTAGTCATGTTGGAGCTTACATTGATAACCAACCTAGCCGTTTTTATCAGCGGCATATGTATATGTGAGCGTGGGTGTAGATGTATGGGGGTAGAAAAGTAACTGGGCAATACTTTAGACTTTGAATTTGAGAAATGGTCTTCTTGGCGTCACAAATAGCAGTAGATAGTGAGATAGCACTCTATGGCGAGAGATATAAGGCTTTGCAGAATATTCCAGACATGGGTACCAGAAGAGGTTTATTTAAGCGATCTGAGTTTCCCTGCAATGCTAGATATAACTTGAAAGACTAGAGCATGTGATAGAGAATACTAGAAACAAAAGTCTGTACGAGCTTGTGTATGCGCCACTTGAGCAGGACTACGATCATTGCCATTATTGCCTTGCCTTGCCCCCGGTAATCCCAGATATCATATGAAGTGTGAGTTGGAGCAGCAAAGTAGATCGCGTTTACCCAGGACTGATAGCTAGTAGATTTTCTCCAGATATAGTTGTTGTAGCGAAGTAGGACTGGCTAGGGTTGTAGTAGGTCCGATGCAACATGCATTGCATTTGAGGCTGATTGCAACACGGAAGAAAGGAAGAACAAAAGGGATGTTTTGACTGATTTAGAACTGGGAAGAACTTAGCATAGAAACATACTAGAGAAAACGGAGAGACAATTTTGCTAATGAAAAGATAGGCAACTTCTATCGAAGGTCTATTGGTAATGGGATAACCGGAACTGACTCGGGATAAACCGGCCTTTTAGGAATCAAGACAAGAGAGAAAGAGCAAAAACCATCATTTGCGATAGGGCAGAAGTGACAGTAAATAGAAGAAGGTCCGAAGAAGCGATATTTCCCGGTTGCACGTAGAAGTGAATATGACACCTTAGCCATTGCCGCCAGAGCCCAAAGATATACTCGCTCTGACTGGATGAGGTTCTGATACTAAGCACACCACGTTGCCTAGTTGAGTTAAAGGCATGAAGGAAAAGAGAGCCTCCGTCCCAACACAGCAATGGCTATCGTATGAAAGAGTAAGCGTCTGTACAGTGGCCTGACCTATTCCATCCTACTTTCCCATTTTCCAGACTTGACAGAACTTTGCGGAGAAAGAATTGCCTGTTTTATTTTCTCTTCAAGCATGGAGTAGAGCCCAGACGGCAAGTTGAATCGGAGCGATTGGCTTCTGATGGTGACCTGACAATAGTTTGTCTTGGTTTGTTTTGTGCCGGCCTCGAGAGGTCGAGCCGAGGCTAAATGTGTCTGGGTAAATCTCATCACAAGCTCTTTTAGGGCGAGTAAGACGAGACACACAATGGAATATACAGACACTATATGCATATTAATTGACTGATATATAGATAAGTACCCTCAGAACTAGGTGGTACATTTGTCTTGAAGATGTCTGATCGGCCTTTCCGCTTCATTTAAATTGTGACCCATCGTGTTTCCCATACTGGGAATAAAAACATCTTTGTAGCTACACATATATGCTGGTCTTGACTTCTGTTTAAGCTCTTACCGTTGCTGCGTTTTAGTCCAAGACACTTCACCGCACCAACTCAACATTAGGAACGCCGGAATGACCTCGCATAAACTCGGCGTTATGTGGATGTGACCAAGATCCGGCTCAGGTGCAGAGCCAAAAGGATCCCTCTCTCCCACTGTAGATTGCGACTGAGATGTGATTGTTAGTGTCATGAGCAAACTATGAGGTGCCTGATAAGAGAAAGAATGACCCCCCTAGCTGCTGGACTTCTGTGAGTAAAACACTGGATATTGCTTCTGAAAGTCGGCGCTGAAGACACTGACTCGGCGGACTCTGTAGAAGAGCGAGCTCGGCGGGGAGAGTAGACAGGAGGAAAAAAGTGGCTGGCCCAGCCTTTTTGATATACTCAGAGAGGGGGCAAAAGTATTAACCGTGATAGTGTGACCTAAGCTGAACCCTGGCTTGCATGACTAGGGGGCGATGATGTTCACGGACTCATTTTTTCCTGTGATATTTTTGGTGTTTGCGTGGAGAATCCAAGGCCAAAAGGCAAAAGTTTTCTTGGTTGGTCTTAGTATTCCTATTACAGCTGTACTGATTGGACGAATGGTGTTGAGCAAGGCCTATTGACAACCGTAAAGAAAGGCAGCACAAGCATGAATGAGCATGGTCTGCCCTGGAGTTGATCGCCTCCAGAGCCCAATTTGGGACTGGAGTGGATAGAACGGGGGACCCAGTAAAACTAGAAGCGATAACTTACTGTTGCTACAAGGGGGAGTTGGATTTATGGTTTAGAGATACATAATAGTGAAGGGAGCCCTGTATATTTTGTTTTGGGCAGAAGAGTGTTCGTTTCTGGGGCTGCTTCGGCCTAACATTCGGTTATCAAGCCGGCCAACCAAGAAGTATATAGCTGTCTGAGGGATTATGGAAAGAAATTAACCGCCTGAAAAAAGAAGAAAAAAAAAAGAAAAGAAAAAAAAAAACACAGGAGGAAAAGAGAGCTACGAGGAGAAGCTGGGAACTTGGGTACTGTAGCAATCGTAACAACACCCCAAGCTGGAGTTGGTACCTGGCAGTAGCGATGGGAACGGTGTTGTCTAGCGCCTTTGCTGGCTTCCGGCCAGATCCGCTGACGGTCCGGTGAATAGATAGCTCATGCTAGCCAAGCACATATTTGTATGTATGCGCTGGTACTGATGTAAGCGTATTGCTGTATGAAAAGAGTCCGTAGCCTATCGGACACATATACGGCGTAAGAGCCACATCATGACTAGTGATATACATGTACATACATGATATACTACTATGCTATGCTAATGTGTGTGTGTGGGATATGGAAATCTAATTCGAGAAACACAACAGGCAATGATGACATACGATCAGAAATCAAAATAGCAAAGATCGCAGACGTGGGCGCTACTTGGCTTGAACAGGAAGCTTGCTTGAAACAGGACGCCGCACTCTTTTCGGACGTGCTGCAACCATGTGATTGCTGCGAACCATGCCCGGAAAAAAAGAACAGTAACAGTCGAAACACCATGTTATCATGGCCTGAGATATCAGAAGTCGTGGGAGACAAAAGAGAGAAGAATATTATACTAGTACTATTAAGACACAATATATACTTCGTGGGGTAGGGTGATATTTCGAGACATGAACATGCAGCATGTGATGCAGCTATTGCTAACGTCTGCTGCTGGCCTCGATTCTATGGTGATAGAGGAAAAGACACTAGCGCACAAGCGCGGGTATATCACCCGGCAAGTAACTAGAGGGGAAGCCAGCACGAGAATAGAAGCGTATACTTCAGAATGACATGCCGTATCGAGGCGGATTGCGAGTAGCTCCAGGTACATGTCCAGGTACTGATACATAACGGATCTTGTGTAGTAGTCTTCATTTTTTATTGAATTTTCATATTTATATTGGTGGTGGCTGCGCCGTAGAATGGCGAGCTTTGTCTTTTGATCATAGTGCCGGGTGATCTGGAGCAAGTTTATAGCCAAATTTGATGTCATGGCCCGGTCGAATGGCTCAGCTGCCTGCCTAAACCAATATAGCCAGTGAGGCTTATATATGTAGGCCGATATCTAAGACGGTATCAGCGAGTCTGCCGCCTGGGCCGCGAACTGAGTCTTGATTATATCATGCCACGCTATTAGCCTATCTGTATGTATGAGTGCGGGTGCATGGAGCACATATATTTGTATTTGATACAATGACGAGAGAAAATTCCGGGACGATGGCAGCTGGAAAGACGATCTGATCAAACCGCATCAAGACTGCCTTGGCCCTGCGTTCTTAGGCATTGATGGGTAATAAGATGATATGATATTTATTGTATTTGTAGTGCTAGCGGAATTTCAGTAAAAAGAGATCTTTATACATATTTTTACTTAAGATATTTAGTTCTTACTATTAATGGCCAAACCTATCTAGGTAAGGACTCCTACTACGACGAAATCAAGTTCCTAGTCTGTGTTCCAAGACCGTGACTCTTATTTTTCTTCTGTGTCTTTCGAGAGGCTTCTTCTGTCTTGAGAGTAGGTTTTCTTTTAGCTATTATTAGCCTTAAAACTTATATGCGCTGTACTAGCTATTTGTCAAGTCAATAGCTGTACTAAAGGTAGATAATAAGCTTCATGATCAACAGCTTCTACAGCTTGTTCTCTTTCCCTCAAACAGTTTCCAAGACTATTAAAAGGCCTGACACACCGCTTTCTGGGCGCTGGCTTTTCTAGAGGCAGAGCTTCCAACCATCCTTCGTCAGACCCTGGATCATAATAATGAAAATAATGCTTTTCTTTCTTTTTTTTCTGGGGCTGTCTATCCAGTCCTGCTAGTTGGAATTTCGCTCAGCAATCATCGATTTTATATGACAAAACTAAAGCCCGACCTCCTTGTTTCTACGACGTTGAAAAAATAGGAAACTACCCAAGATAAAGCTAACGCATGACTCCCATGTACACTGCATCTGTATTTCTTTATTATTTTTTATCTATTTTTTTCTACTGGGGAATACTAGACATGTCGTGGCCGTATTTGCAATTACCAAGATGTAAGGAACACTCACACTCACTCTTTTTTGGATCTGTTGCTGGTTGTTCTGGCACTTTCCCTAGCAAAATTTCAGCGTCCTGGCCCCAGTTTTCCAGCGTTCCTGCTGCTCTGGGTGCAATTGTCGTGCACTAACACGGGGCCCGTCTATTATATACTAATTTATCGATTTTGTTTTGTCTGTCTGTCTCTTTTCTCTGGACTTTCCTCTTCTGGCACCACAAGTATTATAAGTATTAGTGCGGGCGATGAGCCGGTCTCTCTTATTAGTATACTCAAGGTCTCGTTTCCATTCGAGCAATTGCTATTTTCATGAATCGTCCACTTGCTCTTGCTCTTCATTTCTAGGCTCCCTTCAATTCTGGTAACCAAGCCAGATCCAAAGCCGTGACTCTTTCTATATCTTACCTTGGCTCTCTTTATTTATACCATCACTCATTCATCTTTCTGCTGTGATCATCGACGCCGCCAACGCCATGTTTGTCTGAATCTAACCTGACTGTCCTCCTGATGAGTTTTTGATACTTGCGCTCCATCCAGTAGAGCACCAACCGAGCATCTAGTCTCCTCGTCTTTGCCGCCATTCCCTCTCTTCAGTCTCCATATTCCACAATGGCTTGGGATGTGAGGCCAGACGATAACTTCAGCACTTTGGGCACACGTCGGCGTTTTGCTCTGGTGCCCCGAAAGTTCAACAATTCCCAGGCCGGCTCTCTGGCCGTCAAGGTCGTTATCCAATTCTACAGTCCTACGCAGATGGACTACTCGCGCACCTACACTACCTCCCCAACATTCAATTCTACGAACAACGACATCCTTTCCGCCCTTATCCGCCGTTTAGACCATTGCTCCAATGAGCTTATCACCCGCAAAGACTCTCGTGCCCTAGACGGCCGGAGGGGTCACAGCAACGAGAAGCTCTTGCGGTACGAGATCAAGTTCACTATTAGTAGGCCGTGCGATGGCCCTACCGAACGCATATTCCGCTCTTACCAGACCCATGCCCTCACTATGGAGGACACCCGGGACGTCATCTTGGCCACTGATCGTACTGTCGCCCTCTTCCTCCGTCGCCATGACCCTGGATTTCGCTGGGTTGAAGGGCCGGTCCGCGAAGACTTCTCACCTAATCCGAAGGTTTCCAAACACCGCAAAGCCGGCCCGGAGTCACTCTGCTGCATTCCTCGTTCAAGGTTCATCGAGGAAACACAATCGTTTGAAAACATTCCCGGCTATAGCATTGATATCGCATTTGCATTTCAGTCTCCTACCCGCAGATCAAGCCCATGGCACAAAACACTCCGTATCCAGAGCCACCAACAAACTCCATTGACATCACAGCTAGCCGATCATCTTCTATCATCAGTAGATAGGGAGGTTAATGTTGCCATTGAGTATCGAAAGCATATGGTCGACGAATCTCACAGTTCACGATATCTGGATGAAGCTCTTCGTGTAGAGTTCCGGATCCACAACAACCTCGGACCTCAGTTTTCTCATCTAAGCCGGACAATACTTAGTAACAACATCCTATTCAGTCAGGTTGATGGAAAGGATTGTGCTCATTTCGTGTCTGAGATTGAGACCAATCTTTGCCAGTTCCGTGACTCTACGGACTCTACTCTGACGTCTCTCAATGACCTTGAAATCAGCATCCTTGATATAACGGGACCCGGCTGGAATATTGATACTCCATTTAGTTTCTTTCTGGACTCGACCATTGTCAATCACAGGCGCACTATCGAAGCAGTCCTTGACCGTGTCCAGACAGGCGTATCTGATGCCATTCGTGCTTCAAGGGCTTCTGTTAGTCTCAGTGTTTATAAACGGGGACATCTGATTCTCGATAAGATGATAATCGCATCTGGAGAATATGACCATCAGTCTATGAAGTCGGCGTCACAGGAGAAGAATCGAATCATATCGAACCTCAAGACTCAAATCAAAGCCGATCTCAATATGATATTGACTGATACTTGTGAGATAACAACGGAGGCTACATCTATTCCAAGCATTCATGTCACCGCAACTCCCCCAAAACTCAACAGGAAATCTTCCTTTGTTTCACGAAACTCTAGCTTGGCATCTATTTGTACCCTTTCACCAGAAACTTCCTATAGCCCTTTTGCCAAAGCTTCTATTCTCAAAAATCATCGCCGTTCTTATTCGTTCGGTACTCTTTCCAGCTTTGATGATCTAGACGATACAGCATCGCTAGCAACACCGAGTCTATGCCATGATGTTGCTACGCCTGATAGCATCCTATCTACACCCCAAGGTCACCACGCATCGACCAATCCTCATATCCACGATTCCGGATATGCAGAGTTTCTTTCGACTCCTATTCGTTGCCAAAACTCAGACAGAACACCGTCACCTAGACGGAGTGTTCGATTTGAGCTCATCCAGCCAGAATCTTTCAACATATTCGATATTACGCACCCACCGGAAGTACTCTTGCCGTCTTTTGATCCGACCATTCCAACACCTGAACCCGAAAAGAAGACACCTGCTCTTTCCCAGTCACATTCTCTCAACCGTAGTGTATCAAGGCTTCTCTTCGACAGACCACCTATCTCAAGATCTGTTACATCAGAGACAAACGATACGAAATGTGACATATTTGCACCCGAGTCACGCCATCCTAGCCTTCACCGGACTCGTTCAATTTCTGAGCTTCTACCCCCAATCGAAATACATGAAAAGGTCCCCAAAACCACGGACACAACACCGGATTCTTTGACACACGAACGGCCTTCTATCGCCCCAGAAATCTCAATTGATCCTGAAGACTTCCATGGTAGTGATATATCCTCTAATGTTTCTGATCATGACCAAGGGGGTACAGACCTGAATGAAGTTCTCGAGCCATTCGATGCTGGAGATAAGTTTCTATTCACGGAAGAGCCGACATCTTCTCATCTTCAGCCAGAACCTGAGCTTGAGTTTTATGAAAACTTATCTACAGAAGTCCATATTGGGGGGCTCTCAGATTTGAACACTGCCTCGGTCTCGGAAGTAGAGTTTGCGGCAGATTCGCTTGAAAACAACGATGTTGATCATACCACTGAGCACCCGAAAGTCAGCGACGAAGAGCCGAGTCCTGATGACGCCAAAATTGATTCCAGTCTACATTTTTCTCGCCACCTGCCAGAACCAGAGTTCGGTCCTCGATTTGATATCCATTCAACCGGCCTTGCGACTGTACCAGAAGAATCCGAGACAGAAGATGAAGATGAAGAAGAGGATGCTGGAGTGCCTATCTCTCCCATCGACAGCCCCGATCAATCTGAGCCGTTTGCGCTTGGGGTAGATTTATCCACTGGAATCGCTACAAATGAGTCTTGCGAATCCCAACTCAATGTAATGCCTAGTGATGAGGATAGTTTAACGGATGCTCTTGAGTCGCTTGAAACCACCCACCATGCGAATGTTGAAACTACTCCAGAAGTCGTTGAAGAAATAGCTTTAGCTCCGACTACTCCGTCTGTCTACTCGGAAGCCCATTCCGATGCTCATTCCGATGATTCTATCTCTGACGATGAAATCCCCGTGTTCAACGATCTAGTGATTACCCCTTGTCCTGAATTTGGGTTGTTTGGCGCCAAGGATACGGATGATCTAGAACTCACTGTTGCCAAGTTCATTGCACAAGAAAATATCAAAAATTCGCAAGGTTCTCAGGATAACGCTACCTGCAGCAATTATGCGTCGCCGGCATCATACGGTCCCATTGATCTCAATCAGTCCTGGAAATTTGTGGAGGATTCAACATTCGATGCTGCGTTGCCCCAGTCTGACGTTGTTAGTGGTACTGATGATGTATCCCTCGAGCCCGCAAGTGATATAGAAGGCGAGGAAGATCAGACAGTCGCTCAAGATAATGACCTCCCTACTATTGAACTTGATCACCTCCATGGTGAAGGCGTGCTTCTACTAGGCGCAGAACTTCAGATTCCAGACACTGTTAAGGAGCAACAGGATCGAGAAAGCAAGATGCAACTAATCAAACTTGACCCCATAGATCAGATTGACGTCCTACGCCAGAGTGCCCACGAAGCAGCCCCCGAGAGTATCCAATCTGCGGAAATCGAGCCTATATCTGTAGTAGTTAGACCTACACCTCCTGTCAAAACTCTCCACGTTCTGGAGAATACCCTTTATGCTCTCGAAAATGCTATCTTCGCGGCAGAAGACTTCCAATACTCCCCTTCCTTTTTCGTTCCCACCTGGACCTCAGAACTCTTCAATCATGAAATTTCAGCGGCTTCAGCTCCCATTTTAGCCAGCAAAGTATCAGATAAGTCCTTCAATGTTGTGCCACTGAAGGAGTTCCTGGACGAACACGCTGTTGCCGAGGATAGAGGTGCTTCAGACTGTGCCATCATGGACGACTCAGCTTCTGACGCTGGATCTGAAGCCTCTTCGACTGCTCTGATTTTGTTTCCAAGACAAACATTCCCTTTTTTAAACTTTGAAGCAAAGCCTGGAGAGGGCCATGAAGAGGTCAATCAACAGGTACAACAAGAAGGAGACGGAGAAGACGGAGAAGACAAAGATACATCTCGTGCGCTGGTTCTTCACTCTAGATCTGTTTCGCCCGAACCACAGCAGCGTAGTGAGCTTGCTTTGCGACGCCAACAATCTTCACTTGCAATTGCCATCCACGCTCATCTTGCCCCTCCTTCCTCTGTTCCAAGCAGATCTTCATCGCCTCTAGGTCTCCACAAACGGCAATTCTCGGTGCCAACGGCCGGAACTCTAGGACTTCATAGTGAACATGCCAGTTTAGGTGCCAATCTCCGAAACATGTTCATGGCAAGCACATCGCCTATGCAACGCCGCTCCAGCTTACCATGGCACACTCCAAGCCGTGAAGTATCGCCTATCCGCCCGGTATCGACATATGTACCTCGCCCTATAACACCGGCATTGCTCACGGACACCTCGCACGAAGAGAATTTGCGGAACTTGGAGAATAAACGACTCGAAGCGAAGAACAAGGAAGACTACGCCAAGCGTCTTGTTGTTCACCATAATACTCTCCAGTCTGATAATTCTAATATTGGCACTGTCAAGGATGGCTATGCGCCTGTTCAAGGTATGAATTTTATTGCTACTATTCAGATCTGCTTAGCCGCGATGATGGATTCTTATACCTTTTATCCATGTATAATTCAATATTAACTTCTATCTTTCTTGTTTCTAGCCCCCTCGAACGTGCTTGCTGTACAGAAAATCAGCCTCCATCCCAACTTCAGTTCCCTTTCGCCAGCGACATCGTCTAGTCTCACATATAATGCCAGTCACAACCGCAACAGTAGTGACTCCCCGAGTGGCATATCTAGTCCTATCTCTATTGCAGGGGCCAGTCTAGGTCTAGGTTCCGGTCGTTTGCGCTCTCTCTCGGCTTCTCCAAACTCGAGCCCTCTAGGATTTGGTGTATCCGCGGCCACACGCCCACATCTTTACTTCCGCTCTGGCTTGCTGGCTCATTTGAAGACACCACCTCCGACAGCCGAGTAGATGTCATCATCTAGCTGTCAAAAATACGGTGCTTGAGGTCAAGTGGTATTGGAACTGAGCACCGAAATATCCTCTAACGCCGTCATGTTAATGCCCGTTTCTTTTTACTTTTTTATGCCTCTTCATGCTTTTCAAGGAACATTTTGTCTTTTTTTTCTCATCACTTTCACTATTTGCATCTGATATCCAGGTCAGCATTCTGTTTTACATGTTTTTTTTCGTTTGGGACTCATTTTTCCATATTTCATTGAGGGAGGGAACTCATATCATCCAAGGTTACACACACTAACAAAGTCCGTCTACATGATGTTTTGGAGTTTATGGTTGAAATACTGGGAATTTGGGGGTTTTTTTATTATCTGTGGGATGCATTTATCAAGGAAAAAAAACATGGCATTACTTATTATTTTTCTTTTCGCAACAAATATGATGTTATTAATACAATAAATATTATATTAAACAAATGTGATCTTGAACATTTATGATACTTTCATTTCGGAGTAAAAGGGCGTCATTTTATCGTGGCCTCTATGGCCAATGAATTCGTATTATACCGTTCTAGGATCTATATGTATGACAATGTATATCAACCTCACTTTCATTCCCACTTCATTAGATTCGTTTTACCATTATATGCCTTCTTACTCCCTTTGTTTCAACTCCCCTATTCTATACTAGTTCCAACACACCTGATTCGACCTTTTCCTTTGCACTTGACCATCTAAGGACCAAGACATCCCCTTGTTCCGCGTCGATAGCGTTATCCGCATCGGTGCCCAGTCCGGAGATGTGTGCAGATTTACTCAAAACACGTACAAACACCGTGGAATCCACATCTGGCGAATCGATCATGTTGACACCGCCAGTCTCATCGTTAAGGTTCTGTAGTTCTGGCGGGAAGCTACCGAGGAAAGACGCGAGGTAGTGGTTGTGTAGGAGGGCTTGATGACGTGTTGCGTAGGCAAGCTCGGTTTCGGATAGACGAGCACGCAGCTCGGGTTTGCTGATGTAGTGTAGCGTGTATTTGTCGAGCTATATTGGAGTGGTTTTTTTGATGTCCGTCTAAGCCGTGGGTTCATAATTGAAGGGACAGATTTTGGGGATAGGAGAGGAAACATACCTTTGATATACGCGCGCGAAGGTAGCTTCGCACAAGATACTTGAACCGTTCCAACTCGGATTGTAGTACAACCAAAGTGAATGTGGTTTTCGGGTCCATATCACCCGTCAGATCTTCGATTCGCTCGATCTGGTGTTTTATCCGGTCGTTCAGACGCTCGAAGAACTTGTCCTGTGGCCAACTACAGGAAGGAACAAACCCTCGGAATTATATGTTAGTAAAGCCGTGATCAAAGAAATTGATGCTTAGGAGGCTAGTTGGGTTGGTCTCACGCGAGTAGCTCTGGACATGAGCGTTCGGCGATCCAGAGACGGGTTAACACTTGGAGATCGTCGATTGGATCAGGACCCGAGGAATGCGTCGGGTCAACCTCGCGAAGAATATCGTCAATATCCATTACTTAATTGGACAAGTTTCTTCTAAAGCGATTATAGTATCGGTTCCGTTACGTCAGGTAAGTCACAAATCTATATTTCGATGCTTGTGATATCGAGGCAAAAATGGTGGGTGGGGTATATGCTTGTTTTAGTGGAACGATATTATTGCGATGTGAATTAGAGACTCGGAGTCAAAAGGCGTCGTCAGAATTGGGTTCTTTAATCTCTCGAAATCAGCATCGTTTGCCTTCCCAAGATCTTCAAGCTGCAGGTCGCGGTTTCCAAGGTTCACCAATTCATTTGGGCGAAAGTGAAGGTTGGTCCACAGTGACGTGGGGTTGCCATTTAGTCACCATAGTCCTCAACACCACTAACAAATCGTTCACGATACTTTCACAATACGCCAATTGACTACCTTTGCGGTATAAATAATATATATTTTGCTCTTGTATAGTTTATTTGTCCATTTGGTATGATTTACATGACTTATTTTGCGACAGCTAGCTTTAATTCGCCGTCTAGGTGGCGTAAGTCTGGGTTCACGCTATGGTGGCTTTTGAGCGTCATGACAGCTGCCTTTTGTGCGATATCGATTAAGTTGTGTACTTTACCTCCCTGCGCCAATCCAGCAATCAAAACACCGAGGAACGTATCACCCACGCCATTCACAGAAACCACATTGTCGACGTGTTCTGAGGCTGGGAATAGTCTCATATAGACTCCACCCAGGTGTGGATGGTTAGGAACAGCCCGTGATAAAATGTACTTCATCTCATTCGGGTCCTGAAGGCGTGGATCTCCAGGCGCTAGAATCTGCGTAAGAAGGACGCCATTGGATCCAAGTTTGGTCAGCAGGGTAGGGATGTAGGGGAGTAACTGTAGCGTCTGTTGCGGAATACCAGCGTCGGTGATTTCCGCATTGGTGATCTGGATAAACCGCTCGCGGGTGCCGCCGTATAAGTTAAAGGCATCTAGTATGCTGAACCAAGTCATAGACTCCAGGTGGCCATTGTTCTTGGCGGCGTGGAACATGGCCTTCAACTCAAAGTTATTGGGGCTAGCGATGTCGATACTAGGTGTAGGGAAGACGTTAAGAGGTAGGTTCTTGCTGTTGGCGCCAAATAACCGCGTCGATTTGACGGTAGACACTGGTTCGAAGGCAACCAAGCACTTGCGTTCTTTGGAGGCAGTGATCCAGGCGCGGATATCCGTTTCGCTCCAGTTGCCATCGACAACGACCCAGCGCGGAGCTGCGCCAGCTACAGCAGACTTCCAATACTCCGGAAAAGAGTGGTGTGTGAAGATGCCCATATCGGCCATAGCCATGACAAGGTTCTTGTTCCCATCGTTCACGGCGACATACTGAGCCGTGCGGTTGGCTCCAGCGTATTCGAGGCCGAGTTGACGGACATATGTAGTATCAAGACCTACGGCCTGCAGAGATGACAATATAGTCTTACCGGCACTAAATAGCCCAGCCAGATGATTAGTAAAGCGTTACATACAGCATACGAAGAATAGACTTACACATCATCGCCGATTAAGCTACAAAGACGGACATTTGTGTTCTCGCTCACGAGATGTGCGGCCAGGGCAACATTGTGGCCAACACCACCAACAGACTGAATGATAGACGCAGGGTTGGAAGTGTGCAGTTGAGGCTGGATGTCGTTTGCATTATCGAGACTCCAGGTCCCCATATAGTCACAGCTCAAGTCTAGCGCCACAGAGCCGGCCACGAGAATATCGGCGCCACTCGCAATTTTATTCTTGCTAGCTGACGAGTCAGGCAAAGTCACAGGCTTACTCGATGACGACGAGGTAGCAGGTAGCACAGAGGCACTATCATGGGCTGATGTTAGTGGTTTATATTCTATATTGAGTGCATCTGTTCTATTGGCCCAGTCAATACAGGGAAACTTACGAGCCAAACACTTTGTCACCCTGCGCCTCCAGCCTTGCTAATTCCACAGCGATCTTTGTCGCACGCTCAACATTGTCTGTGACTAGTGCCAGGTTTGCCTTAACGCTATCGTCTCCCGTTAGCTCCTTGATGCGGCCCAGGACATATGGAGTGTTGCGGCTGCCCGTGAAGCCATTCTCCTCGGCCTCACGCAAAGCCTGCTCGATCACAATTTCCATGCGCGCCTTTCCGATCTCGACGGTGGCCGGGATTGGGTTAGCAAAAAGCAGGCCAGACTCGAGGCCTAGTGTCTCCTGGGCCAGAATCATAGCGGCAGCCTCGGTCTCTGTCTGCACAACTGAGGGGCTCTTGGTGCCGCTGTCACGTGCCCAGAAGGCTGGGAAGTCGACGGCGCCGCTACGGCCATCAGCAAAGGTTGATACAAGGACACCCTGAGTCTCGAGAAACTCGAGTGTCCGCGGAATATCCAAGAAACCCTTGCATCCTGAGCTGACCACAGCAACACGCGTGCGGCCAAGCTCCGTCAAGTCGGCAGAGACGTCCATGGAATTTTCGCCGCCGCGATGAACACCGCCTAGACCTCCGGTTCCGAACACGCGGATGCCAGCTAGACGGGCTAGGATCATGGTTCCGGCAATGGTCGTACCGCCATGGAACTTGTGGCCAGCAATTCCCTACCATATCAAGTTAGCAGTCTCGTCAGACTCAGCAACAGCATCTCATTGCTTCTCGAGTCACTTACCATGCCAGTCAGATATGCCATGTCTCGTCGTGATACTTTCCGGGCACCCCCCTCGGCTATCATGACTTCGATTTCATCCGGAGTCAGGCCAACCGTCGGCTTACCAGCAAGCACGCCGATAGTAGCCGGCACGCCACCGTTCCGACGTACAACCTGCTCAAGCTCTTCTGCTAGACCCTTCTGTAGGGCACCGTGTGTGTAAATTGTAGACTCCAAAGCTACTACCGGCTTCTTCGTAGCTACAGCATCCGCGACCTCTTCGGAGATGCGCAGAAACCGCTTCAACCCGCTCAGGTTAGAGCTACTCCAACGCTGTTGTGGTCTGATTCCAGCAGCTGGTAAAAAGCGGCCAAGACGGCTGCCGTGGCTGTTGGCAGCCGTTCGTAGAAAAGACGTCCGCATTATATGAGTAGCTATGCAGTCTATAGCCAAGGCTAGACGATTGTTGAAGTAGAGAAGACCCTGCACTGGCTTATTAGGAGACCCTGATTATGAAGACAAACAAAACCCACGGCAATGCCAACTATCTGTAGAGAAGTGAGGGAAACAAAATATAGCTGGGTAAGCTCTAATAGAGAAGCTATCTAGCACGGTATCTTTATCCAGAAATTTCATATGAAAGATAAACTAGCTTTGGTTAGCTCCTTAAAACAAAGCTATCGTCAATTTGGAAGGTAGTTCAAGGATTACTGTTATATTGTTTTTTGTTTAAAAGGTTGAGATAAGTAATTTTTGCTAGCTTAGGGCTAGTACAATAGGGTTTATACGACATACCCTGTTCTCGCCTTTAAAAATATCAAATAATACCCTATGTTTTTTTTTAATCATTTTTATCAAGGTGGAAATGGAGCTTTAATAGCTATGTAGCACCTCATTTTATCTTGATTCTTCTTAAGTATTGTATTGTCTTTATTCTTCACGCCAATGAAACGCTATGGCTTCCGGCATAATGGTTCAGCAAAGTCAACAAGAAGATCTAACACTTACAGTCTCGGAGACCCTGCGATCCGAGCCATTGTACAGCGTCCCTTTCTTTTTAACTCATTTTCATACCTCTATCCTTCTCCGTGTGCTAAATCGAGTTAATGAATATCTACAGCATCAATAACTGATTGGCCCCTGAGTGACAGATCACCAGCAAAATACTCAAAGGGTCCTCCTATCTTGATCCGTATGTCTCCAAGTCGCTTGACAACCTTTAGCGTCTGAAGTTAGATTTGACGGTTCGCGGAAATTCTCCGATCTCAAGTCAAAGATTGTTTGAGAAGAAGAAGATCATGAAGCATAGACCGGGATTAGTATAGATATACAATGTAGAATAGAAATGTCAGCATACATAAAGTCAACATTGCGCCCTCTTCTAATCTAACTCCTTGATGAAGCTTTTGACGATTTTCGATACATTACCAACATTCATTCACTATTCACTTTAACCTTAATTCAACTACGTCTTTTGACGTTTTAACTATCACTCCACCGTGGATTATACTTTAATAATTATTTACTACGACTAATCACTACATATCTTATAATTCTTATAACCTAATATCCAATAAGCTACGAAATGTCGGCGTATCAAATACATGCAGCAATGCTGCTTCTAGTTGCGAATGCGGCTGCTTCTCAGAACTTCACAATATCAAATGGCCAAATATTCACACCCGGCTTTGTCGTAGTCGATGCTCCACAGCCAGGTACACCATTAGGTGGAGGTAAGCTCTTATATTTCTTGAGCATATCTGATAGACCATTAAAAGAAGCTGACTCCATTCACCATTACTAGATACCCTTCATGTCGCTTTGGACGTCACAGCAAACGGAAAATTGCCACAGCCACCATATGAACAGGCAAGTCCTAGTCTGATTCATAATATCACTATATTTTTGTCAAGCTATATAACAGGGAGGAACTTAACAGTGTTGAATACTGCAGAAGCACCCACTGGTAATATCGTTGATCAGGAAAAGGGAAGTACCGTGAAGCATGTCAATTGGCTTTGGCCGGAGTGCTTGGTCGGTGATGGACGGCCAAACGGTGATAGTGACCGAGGGTCCTACAATGTAAGTCAATATGAACATATAGATCTCGATTTGATACTAACACAACGCCGTCACAGATATCAATTCGTCAACTATTCCGTCTCAACGGAGATGAACACTATACAATATTCGATTTACCTATATCAGTGACCAATAGCATCCCCGAGTCATCTTCACGAGTGTCATGTGATTCAGTGAACAACCCGTTACTTCAGCCAAACGAAACTGTCAGTGATCCTACAGTCGGAATTCTCTTTGCACCGGGAGACTCAACCATCGTTACAGCTATCGATACTAATGGGGGCAGTTCTGGAAACGCCTTAGGAACACCAAAGACGGAGGCCACGCCCGAGGATGGCCTTGGATCGGGTGCAACAATAGTCACATTCGAATCAAGTGCAATTATGGCATGTGCTATTTGGGTAGGAGCACTGCTCTTTTTATGAATAAAAAAACAAAAAAAACACTCATACAAATTCTCCGTGACAGTGATTGTGTTCATGTGTAAGTAGGAATGACGAAAACGGCTTTACCACGATAATATGTCTGAGCACATGCTGCATATGTTTTGGATATCATTTGTCAGACCACTTCTGAAGATCTGTGATCGTTCGCCACCTGGTGGTAGCTTATTGGTGAATGACTTGTTGTAGAGTATGATTCGTAATTCTATTGCTTCATGTGTCACATATATTACTCATGATGACTCCATGAGATGAGAACTATCATTATAACTGACGGTTAGGGAATATGTGTGCATGTCATTGTTACTTATCGAAGTAAGTTATTATTAGTACTGTATATACACTTGTATAGGCACCGTCTATGTACCTCTCAAGGTAGGTTCATCTCATGAACATTATGAGATAATCCGGAATCTATATCGTGTAGCGATGATATACTGAGCTCGGAAATACCCTTTATCATCACCCACGTCACTACTAGAATAATCAAGCGGCATACCGTTATAGGAAGCTCAGATATTAAGAGACAAGAGTAACTCTACGGAACTTACTTCCGAGGTTGGAACTAGAAATGGTGGGGGGAAACGTATCCTCGGGCTCTTTTTGTTGTTATCTTAATGTCCATTAGTCAGTCTAGAAAAGTCGGTCGAAAGGTTGCAGTATGCAAACAATAGCAGGTGTAGTTACATATGTATATATACGTATATTAGACATCATATATTGCTCGACGTAACTAAGAAACCACAGGGGACCAATAGAAGGCATACACTGGTAGGTCATGAACCTTGGAAATGCAACTGATGTTTGATAAATTCCTTTCTGGGCTAATTCACACTTGTGATTGCTCAAGTAGTAGGGACTTTAGATTGGATATTAGGATTGCTTATCCTGTACTATGCCTGATCTCTTAGCACGTCGTATGTCGTACCACGTATCATATCGATGATACTAGAACTACTCGCTCTCAAGTATATGACACGAAGTATGCCAGAGGCTGGTAGTAGGCTGAGATCAGAGGCAAAAGCGAGAAATGATGTCTTTGAAGTGCATGAAGTAGGCCAGAACATCAGATGCAACTCTATATAAGAATCGGACATAGCATATAGTGTATATATACAGTATGTGCATATGTGTAGGAGTTCTCACGATAGCTTCGTATCTGTCAGACTAGATTGCGAGACGACCGTTAAACTAAAATAAACACTTGTGCCTCCATCGCCATCTACCATTCTTATATATATTCCACAAGACAGCACACTGCCTCCTTTAGATTACTCCAATATCGAACCACTCTGATATCATTCTTCACTTGGTGCTTTGTCGGTGTGCGAGTGATGACACTAAATATGGGCACAGGAACACTGACTAATAGCAATATATGAGAGGCAGATTTGGTGTAGTAGTTAGTTTCTGTGTATTATAGCAGTAGCCTCGGTCAGGGCGTTCGTCTGCCTGCAGCAAGGGTCAAGCCTATCTAGTGGCATTTTTGTGAGGCTGGAGAAGCAGCGAGGGGAGCGGTTTAGCATTGGCAACATGGCACGATACTCAGCACACTTTATGCTTGGAGCACTGTGGATACAGACGCACGCTGGAGCTGGCTAGAAAGGGACATATCAGTAGAGTAAAGATACATACCTGTAGATGGATAGCAGATTTGGAGATGATGAAGCATCGAAGCAATCAGGGTTTTAAGATTTACAGATAGCACCATTCCTCACCGACAAAGGTAATAACAGTTTGGGTTTAAGCTATAATAGTGAAATATAGCTGTACTGATACGTACAGTATGTACAAACATATATGTATAGTAAAACACAGGCGAAAAATGAACTAGGCTTCAACTGCTGTGCCACGCCACTAAGAGAAGCATATTCGATCAAATATATCAACATAAAAAAAACAAAACAAAAAAAAAAACCTTTGTTGAACGGAGCGAACTCGAAGACAGTCTAGGCCCATCGCCAGCCAATCAGAATTACTGGGTGGCAGATTTTTGGCAGGGTTTGCCAGCAATTGCTCGGTATGAATCAGACCACACTCGTCCTCCATCAGCTCATGGCATCCAAACCCGCCCACATTTGGCACTCCTGCCCTCTCACGTCGTAGACCCTGACAGCAATTACAGGAAAAAGAAAGACTAGGCAAAGCTAAACTATAAAGAAGGGCCAGTGACAGATAGACAGACAAGCCGGTTGTTTGGTCAGGCTTGGTCTATATGACTGACTGTGCAGTACATTTTAATGATTGTGTTGTTGTCGTTATTATTGTTTTGCCAGCCCTGCTCGGCTGCCAAAGCTTCAACAAGCAAAGCAAGCTAGTAAGCTGATAAGCTACTAGTGACAGAACCCATCGCCCAAAACGGCACAAAAACGAACGATATTCTGCACCCGCGGTTTCTTGAAGCAGCTCCCATCCTGCTGCTTCCTCTTCTGAACAGTCGTCCTTGCTATTCTAAGAAGACCTCTTCTTTTTGCTTTCTTTCTTATTCTGGAGCATCCGTTGAGTGGCATGTTGTGGATAGGCTTTCTTTTGCCTTCTATTATCCATCACTTTGTCCATTACTGTGTATCGTTTTTTTTTAATTTTAATTTTCTGATTCCACAACATTTGTTTTCTCTTTTGTCGATTCTATGCACCAAAACAAACAAAACAAAAGCCATCACTGCCCAGATTTGGATGTACCGCCTTTGACTAGCTGACCAATTTGATGATTCGTCGTCTGTCTTATTAGTCTTTTTTTTTTCTTCATTGTTTACTGTATCCCTCATAACTGCCAGTCAGTCAGCCAGATAGATACTTAGCCAAGGAGAACCGTTGGTGCGAATTTCTGTTGTTCTGGAAGCTGGAGCCCCGATCTTCTATCACTTTAGAAGCCTGCAAATCCTCCCGGCAGTAGCACCTATTTTTCCCCCATCTTGCATTTAAAACGTGCTTGAAAATCTCCAGCTAGACAGAAGATAGAACAGAACAGAACAACCAGCCATACCAACCCAGATGAACCAAACCCTCCCATTATTGATGTGCTAGATCCTTACATTCTTCTGGTTTCTTTTGTTTTGGGTCTTGGGAAGCTCTGCTCACTCACTACAGGTCATCCATCAGTAGGTACTCTAAAAAAACCAAAATACTGCCCTGTGCGTTGCGCGTGCGTACTGCGGACTTTGATACTGACTAGTTAAGTTATTTGTACTTGCTACTGGTAATCTTTTTATTGGCGTTGCAGCGCTAGTCAGCTTTGAGTTCCAGCCCGCCGCCATTTTTCTTGTCGCAGGCCAACGCCAGATATCTTAAAAATAGAAAGGGTCCCCAGGACTTTATCTACTTGAACACATCCAATTTCTCGTCATCAACCCACTTCCCTGTTAGTTCCAACATGCCTCCAGGAGCCGCCCAACACGATACCGACATGGAGGTACAGTCGGGCACCTTGCCGTCTAATGCGCTCAGCATTGAGGGTGCCGCCGATACCCTGAGCGTGTTGCGGAGCATGCCACGGCCACCCATATTGTGCCAGGTCTGTATTGTCGGTGCCGGTCCCGCTGGTCTTATGCTGGCGTCCAACCTAGTCCGCTTTGGCATCAAGGTTGAAGTCATTGATGATCGTTATGATCAAACACCCGTGGGCAGGTAAGTAAGCCTAAAGCAGAGTCGCACTGATACTGGCCCCTTACGTGCAGGAGATCTGACTACTAACGCACTTACGTATTTAGAGCCGATGGCCTTCAACCCAAGACGATTGAGACCTTCAAGCAAATGCGTTTAGCAGATCCCTTACTGCAGAGAGGCGTTCGTGTTTATGATATCTCCTTCTGGCGCAGTACACCAGATACGCCACTTCACCGCCTGGGCCGTGAAGTTCACTACCCTCCCATTATTGATGTGCTAGATCCATACATTCTTTTGGTTCATCAGGGTGTTGTAGAGGGTCTTTTCATTGAGGACATGCGCAAGCGTGGCTGTGAAGTCCGCAGAAACACTGCTTTTGATTCGTATAGTGTCCCAGAGAACAAAAAGGGACCTCTTCAGGTGAACTGCAGAGCCAATGTCAACCAAGAACAACGAACTCTGTTGACACAATTCTTGGTCGGATGTAAGTTATTGGTCACTTTTTCGGATTTCTTTCCCTTCCACTAACACATTACATAGGCGATGGTGCTCACTCTAAAGTGCGTAAGAGTATCCCCGATGCGCGCGCCATAGGAATGTCGCAGGCTGCTATCTGGGGAGTGCTCGACGGAGAGTTGATCACCAATTTCCCTGATATTTGGTCCAAAACTGTCGTGTTCTCACAGGAACATGGCTCTATTCTCGTGATTCCCCGTGAACGCAACATGACTCGTCTATATATCGAACTCAAGTCTGGGCCTAGATCAGACCGACGTGAATACGGCCAAGAGTTCATCATGAACCGGGCAAAGCAAATTATGGCACCTTTCGAGATCAACTGGAAATATATTGAATGGTTCGGCCGTTATCAGATTGGTCAACGTGTTGCCAGCCGTTTCTGCGATCAACATCTACGGGCCTTCCTTGCTGGTGATGCTAGTCACACACATTCACCAAAGTCAGCCCAGGGTATGAACACCTCCATGCATGACTCGTGGAATTTGGCATGGAAGATGAACCTTGCTGTTCGTGGCCTCGCAAAGCCCGTGTTGCTTGAGAGCTACGAGGAAGAACGCCGCAAGATTGCGCTAGATCTTGTCAACTTTGACTACGAGCACGCTAACCAGATAGCGGAAGGTGATGCGCTTTCTCTAGCCGAAAATTTCAAGACTAACGTCCGCTTCATCTCGGGTATCGGCGCTGAGTATGCTGAAAGCGTCATCAACAAAACTGATAGTGAAATGTTCACATTTGGAGAGGCCAAGCCCGGCTGCCTGCTGCCTCCTGGAAAGGTCACCCGTTACATCGATTCCAACCCTGTTGATATCCAGACTGATATTCCAATGATGGGGCAGTTCCGAATCTACATCCTTACGTGGGATGTTCGTCAGGCTGCCATCTTCCTAGACGACTTTTGTCGAACTATTGCAGGTAAAGAGTCTTTGTTGAGTCATCTTTCTGCAGCTGCCAGCCAGTCGTATGCGGCTCAGCCTCGTGTTCCCGCTCCAGACCTGGATGTTTACCAGCGGCCCGAGCGATACACTGTTGTTAGCCATCTCTTCACTTTTGCTCTACTCAGTAAGTTTTATCTTTCCGCCTGAACACCACACCCTACAACAGTGGGATATGATTTATACCAAAAGTAATGCTAACCAAGCCCTTAGCTACTATGCCCAAGACAGATATTGAGATATCAGATCTTCCCGCTCTCTTGCAAGACAGTCGATGGACTTTCTACCTAGACAATGTTCCCGGACTAGATACCCGCGGGATCCTATGCACAAACAAGTGGATGGGTAGTCTTGGGCCTGGTGAGGTTGCCATTGTAAACGTGCGCCCCGACGGCTACGTCGGCTCTGTTGGTCGCTGGGATTCTGGTGTTGAAAACACGGGCCAGGAAGCAGCAAAATGGCTTGACCGCTACTACGATGGCTTCTTGCAGGTACCATCTTCTCCATAAGTCTGCTGTGCCAGTGAAGATTTGACGACAACAACGTCATGATTTGTTGCTATCGCATCACATGACAACAAAAGACAACTCACAACAAACATTTTTCAGATGGCTTTGTTATATTTTTTTTTTTTTTTTTTTTTAATTCATTAATCTTATGGAGCTATAGAGCTATGAAGATGTTCACGGGTTATATAGTAAGTAGCGTTTTCCAATTTTAAGTGACCTAAGAAGTTCTCAAATGCTCGTCAATATCAACACGAGATCAAGCAATAATTCTCAGCACCGATTGGCCCGTCAATCAAAATCAAATATGTAATAGCTCAAGGTGAGTGTTAAATTTTCATTTTCAGTAACTATGTTATATTAACAACTAGTTAACATCACAAATTACAAAGCGATTTTATAGATTTAAAATGTGGGTCAAAGGCTCATTGAAGCTCTTACCTTCCTTACCTTACCTGGCGGCAAAGAAACCACTTTACAATTTACACTTTACGAAAGAAGCGTGCTTTCCTTCTCTATAGCTCGACAACGTCATATCTGTATCGTGACAACGTTGGCTCACTCCATATTCTCCTTTTCGACTTATTTAGACCTACAAGCTATCATTATATCCTAGTTTTCATCCATCGATGGCTCGTCGACGCAAAGAACAGTCCGCCGAGGACATCAAACTCGACCAGCCCGACCGTGCCGGTCCAACCGAAGAAACACTAATCGAATGGGCCACAAAACGCGACCTCTTCAACCAAGCCGCAGTCGCCCAGGCCAAAAACAAAGCAGCCGCATCATCGTCATCTACTAGCGGCAAGAAAGAGCCGAAAATCAGCAAGATCAAGATCAGGTCACGGTCACAGTCGCAGTCGGGCTCCGAGAACGGCGATGACGGCGACGATGAGGCCGAGGACGATAGCGACGATGAGGACAAAGGTTTGACACCTGGCCAAGAGCGGTTCATGGATTGCTTGCTATGGACCATCAGCTTGACCATGATCCATTTCACTTTGGATGTGTTCGTGTACCAACAGTACGGCGAGGAGCTCAAATGGAGGGTGGTGTTGCAGCATATGCCGCCTGCATTCTTCGGTATGTTTCGCCTTCTGTTATTTTCTCTCTCTATCCTAACGGTAGAGCCCATATCACTTAGACTAGAAGAAGAAAAGTGCATCTTTCATACTAACATTTCAATGATTTTTCCCATCACTCTAGTTATCGCCCTACTCTTTTGGGTCATGCACGAGACCCCCGCCAACCCCAGATTCTTCCCGTTCACACCACTCTCATGGCAGCATAACATGCGCCAGGCCGTATTTCTTGCTGCTAGTATAACGTGCGGCTGCTATCTCATCCATATTACCAATGAATATAGCTACATCGCCGTTATGCGCCAGGCACCCATGACTGGAGTTATCTGGATCTGGTCGGTAGTCGAACTAGACTTACCATGGGCAGTGTTAAGCGTGATAGCGGAAGCGATATTTTTGAAAACGGGCGGCTATACCATCATGTAGTGAAGTATGATGCCATTGATATATACCGTACCAGAGGACATAAAAGTAATACCCGAGATATATATAGAATTTATAAAAAGTCGTTATTCGTATCTATATTCATCTCTGTAGCATGGAAGCTATACAAGCACATAAGCTAAACAGTGTCTTTCGAAGTCACTACTAGCCTATGTGTTAATTGTCCCTGTGCCCATGTCGCCACAACATTCTTTGGGTAGTCCAATGCTTTCATGATATCTACTTCCGAGTATCCCCACGACCCAACATAGATGCAAATTGTCTGGCACTCTATCATAGCTCGTCTCATTGCAACGCCGATATCACATTCGACCAACAACGCATACCACCAAGCCAGGAGAATCAAAGCCGGTAAGTCTTTAGATGCCAGAAGCTGCTTATATCGAGCATCCATATGCTTTAGGAACGCGAAGAGCACCACTGCGTTGTTGTCCCCTCCATCTTTATAATCTAGACACTGCGCAACGATGCTCGCAGGGCCATGATACGGGTTGCATACTCTTGTACTCGCACTATTCACGTCTAGTAAATTCAGCAATTCTGGCGGTAAGCGCGCAAACTCAACGCCGATACCATCAAACGGGACGATCTTCCGAGGAGGCGTCCGCATAGTGTTGTCATGGAACAAACTATCGGCCCGGAACGGCTGCACAGCATTGAAGATAGTCTGATTACCTTGATATAACTCAAGCCACTCTAGGTCCGTCGATGTTGGCTGGCGGATAGGCCAAGCATCATACGGACCACGGGAATCGTAGGCGGCGAACATGAGATGGTCGAGAAGCACAGCGGCAGCCCATAGCGCGTCTCGCTCAGCCAAGGCGATGGGCTTGGCGATCTTGGAGCCCAGAATAGCGGCGATGTGATATCTATGGAATTCGATTGTGAACTGACAGACGGGCGGGGGTGGTGGTGCGTGGAATGGGGCGGGTAGAGAAAGCAAGACGACAGACCTGCCGTTGGATTCTGGTAAGGAAGAAGATAACCGTGACTGTGTAGCTTGGTTATTGGTGTCTGGGCCATATTTCTGGATATCCTGGAAGGCGGCTCCGAGTGCCAATATGCCGTGTAGAAGCCATTTCTGATCCTTGGCAAGAGTCAGGAGTACTTCCTTGCAGTCTGGCTTGGTCCCCCAAAAGTCCAATATGGGAACCTGAGTTTTGAACACATCGATGAGTGCGATGCTCGACTCTGGTACCGTATACTCAGTTCCGTCAGCTAGAGGAATCTTGATGTCTGTCTTGGGATCAGGTGCGTATGTTGAGAGATCTAGCGTGAGTTCCATGACGGGGATGGCCGGCTTCATCAGGCTTTCGTAACTGGTGCTAGTCAACATTGCCGAGGCCGTCCCGTTATTACATCCAGTGGTGTAAGAGCACGTCAAGTTGAAAGACACACATCGTTCGCAGGTAGGCTTGGTCTCATCGCACTAGAAAGGGTATCCAAATGTTAGCCCTCGGTGAATACAAGCACGAGTGGCGAAACGGCCGACGGAGTGAATATCTATGACCCTATCCTTGAGGTCTTTTCTACTATAAAGTGCTCCATATTCTTCTTCTGGTCGTTGACTAGCTTGGAATGTTATACCTTAACTCTGCGGATCTTGCAATTCGCACATCCAGCACGGGATTTCTTATGAGCACGTCTCTTTCGCACGCCCTGTTGAAGGTCGCTCTCGCTCTTATGAGCACAGTTCCTATCATCAACGCCGTCCACATCGATAGTCTCAGCTCCGGTATCATCACATCCTTCCGAACCACCTTGGCTCGGATCAGCCATCACTATCGATGGTGCCACACCCACATCGGTACTAGCCTCAGCTGCTAAGAGCTGGCCAGACTTAGACGATGTTGTAGATACGGAGACTAGGGCGGGCGCGGTAGGAAAAGGGGACGGAGACGGAGCCATGGTGTTAGGCCGTATACATGAAAAAAATGAAAAAGGAAGACAACCTGGATAAACAAGACCACTATATTCTAGAGCGGCTATATGCAAGCTCTAGTAAGAAAAATAAAAAAAATAGCTGATAATATAGCTTCGGGTTAGTGTCCTTGGAGTTGACTAAGATCGAAAACGGGACAACCGAAAAAGAAGAACGTTGTCGAAGAAGATGAAAATGATGAAGAAAAAAATGTGATAGAAATCAAAGAACCAAAGACATAAAGACAAGAAGCAACAAGTAACATATCCTACTTTTTATATCTTTCTCTCTCTTCCTTCTCTTTTTATCCTCGTTGCAAAACTGCTCGCTCGGCTTCTTCCTTTTGTTTTTTCCCCTGGAGAAAAGATTCTAATCAAGATAAATTATAAATTATAAATTATCTCAAGACATCAAGTTTGAGATTTTCCTACATTATCCATGTGATCCAACATATCTTTTTTTTTTCCACGTGTCTATCTATGCACTTTGTTCTCTTTTATATCCATCTTTTAAATCTATAATTCTTTTTCTGTTTATTCGTGTTATAAGTCATCAAAGCCTTATTATCTTGTATAACCGAATCTGCCGCCGGCAAGAACCCTGTTGTAGAAAATGCTTGGTTCTTGATCTTGAGTCTAACCAATTTTCGTATTTTTGCGGCTCCGTAGTCAGTATATATCGGCTCTTGACAGTCCTTGTCAGCTGTCGGTCAAGGCAGTATCGGGTCCATCTTTTAGCTGGTCCGTAGTGCCCAATAGAGGAAAGTTATTGGGTTAATTATATCATTGTCTGCTCCTACAATCACATTGAGGCACAATATAACCGACGATATTTTATACGAACATAAAGTGATAATATCAATTAAGGATATGAGGCCAAAGAATGCTGTTTTCCATCTTGTTCTCGCTCATTCCTTCTCAATGATACCGAAAATATCATCCAAAGATGAATCCTTTGCCAAACTTCAAGATATATCGATACAGAAAAGAAGGAAATAAATAGGTGCACATATAGAATTTATTCAAGTGTAACCTAACAATAAATTCATTGCAAGGGGAAAAAAAAGAAATTCAATATAAGAGCAACCACTCCTATCCTATTCTCACTAATAATAGAATTGCACCCGCGCGTCAATTCAAAGCACAACTAAGCTTTTTATTGAGACGATATAATTGTTCTACCAACATAACATAACAGCTGCTTGTTTTAGCCTTCCGTCGGTTACTTTTTTTTATGAAAGCAAAAACGATTATGTTTTGTTATTTTCAGCTTACTTTACTACATCTTTTGTCATAAGTATTTGACTCCCCCATTTATGTGAAGACAACATATACGATAAACAAAGGTAAGCGTATACAATAAAAGAAAATAGACCTGGTTGAATCTTAATAAAAAAGAAACAGAGAAAAAAAAAGAATATACAAAAGCCTTTTTTTCTTCCAGTACCATAGCTGGAAGATATGCGATACGACAAGAGTTAGAGAACGTCGTGGCGCGGGCCGAGTATCTGATGCGAGAAATGCGTAAAAAGATAACCGCCCACCTACCCAAAGGAACAAAGGAGAAGAAGAAAAAGGAAAAAAAAAGAAGGAAAGCAAAGACCCCCAAGGAAACCGTTGGATGAAATGAAAAAAACCCGTAGAAAGGAAATGTAAATGCACATGAGATAGATGCTCATGCCTCAATAGGATGCCACCTATGAATCACTAGTGCAGTAGAGATCAATTTCACCAACGCCTGCTGGTGAATCCCGTGCACCCATACTCTCCCTCCAATCCATGAAGGCAATCTGAATATCGTCGTCACTACTGATACGAACAAAATCACCATCCTCATCCTTGTACCGTAGCTTTAATTGTCCACGGCCTATTGTGGAGGTCATAAAGCGAGAAAGTTTAGCGTCGATGCGATCAACGAGGGTCTGATATGTGATGTTGAAGCCGACTACAAGTGTGAAGTAGGTGTTACCATCACAGTTAACGCGAACCTTGAGCTGCGTAGAGTTGGGCACTTCGGGGCTACCAATGCCAGGTCCATTAGGTCCGGCAGATGTGGTAGGCGGCGAGACTGTACGGTAATCGGCAGCGCCGGGCGGAGCGCCAGAAAAGCTGCCATTCATAGAACCTGGGGTTCCTTGGCGATGGATAGGCTGGGCAGGGAATACGCCCATCTGGCCACCATAGCTACCCTTGTGGTTGTGGCCTCTGAACTGTTGACCAGTGATGCCTGGGCTGGCAGTATTGGTTCGGATCGGTAGGTCTTGGCGGGGAGATCCGTTCTGAGACCGGTTCACACCACCATCATGAAGATGGGCTGGAATTCCAGGCACGGCGGGAATACCTAGAGGAATGTTTCCAGCTGTGTTCCGTCTCATCCCAGGTTGATTGGCAAAGTCAGGTGTGCTGTACGAACGGCTACGTTGGGAAGCAGCGTTCACCGGAGTAGGGCCGCGCGAGCTTCGGCTATTGCTACCATCTCGTGAGGGAGCACGGGGTCCTGGAGGGGCGGTGTAGCGATTAGAGTCTTCCCAACTGCTCTGGGGAGTGCCAGTGCGCTGGAATGATGAATATCCAGTACTGGGAGTGGGGAATGAGCCACTAGTTGTGCTTGTTCTCATGGACACTGGGGATTCACCAATGGGCGAGAAGTACGAGTCCATGCCGCCTCTATCTCCAGGCGAAGGTGCAGCGACTCTCGTCATGCCATTTAGGGCCTGTGTTTGTATGCTCAAGCCACCAGACTGTGTCGGCATGGGGAATCGAGAAGGCGCTTGTCTGTTTCCGCCGCCATTTGACTGAGAAATGTCACCGGTAGCTGAGCGATCACGAAGATTTGTATTCGATGTGTTTCTGGAAAGCATGCCGCTAGACTGTTGGGATCCATACGTAGGTGCGGCAAGCTCTTCTTCTTCCTCTTCGATCTCCTCTTCCTTGTAGGGATTTTCAATGTTTTGAGAGCGCATCCAGTTGAACTCGGTTGTAGCAGCTTCATCAATGACAGCAGTCGCCTTGGCATCGTTCTCTTTTCGTTGCTTATCGAGGGCGGCACTCCACTTCTTGAGTTGCTCTTCATTTGCAAATTTGACCGTGAAGTACTCAATGCCTGGGTCTCCACGCCACCAAATCTGAACACTATATGATCCTATATAGATTCATAGTACGTTAGTATTCAAGTCATGATATAAGACTAAAGGGGACGTATTGGCTTACCGGGCTTGGATAATGTGACAACTTCTGTCACATTGGACATGAAAATACGACCCTTGAGGTGAAGTTTGCTATGCTTGTTGTTTTTAGGCTTCGGGCCGGTGCTTCGTGTGCGGTCTTTCTTGTCTTTCGATTTGCTTTGAGACGCTTCTTTACAGCAAAGAAGAATAGCCTCGAACAAATAGATTTCATACTGTTGGGTATCAGCGGATTGAGCACCAGTTAAGAGGGGTGGTAAAAAGCTTACATCTCGCTCTTGGTCATTCTTTCCGGTAACAACGGCATAGGTGCCGTGCATTAATAGTTTACCAAATTCCTCAACCTTGTGACTTCTCCAGTCATCTACGCGTGACATGAGGTCTTCGTGTGCTTCGTCTAATAGGTCGGTATTAACGGCCTCATTGGCCTTAGTTAGAACACGTTCAGCGGATTTGATACCGCTGGCAAGATCTTCCTTGATATCTTCATTTGTGCTCTTTTTCAAAAGATCCTATAAGAGATATACCATGTTAGAATTCATCCAGTATGTGGTAACAGAAGTAGATATTACCTTCAGAAGAAGAGGATACTTGACCAATCTTTGCATAGGCTTCAGAAGGAATCCATCTAAAGTGTTAAAATCAACGGCGACAGGATGGTCTGCTAGTTGGATCTTATCAAACACCTGATTGGCATGTTCAGCGGCTTTCCGTTGATTAGCAATGAAAGGCAGATAGATCTCAAACGAGTCTTCAAAGAAAGTAAACGGAGAACCCCAAAGTTGGTTTACTTGTGGCATAGAGTTCGTCGTCTCGACACGAATGAGGAAGCGTCGCTGGAAATCGAGAATCAAGCTGATATTGAGGAAGATTGAATGGACAACGTCACCAGTAATGACACCTTTTTGTTCCAGAGCATTCTTCAAATCATACAAATTTTCAAGATCCTGAACATACTTGCGCTCAGTATCGACAAGCTCACGAATGACATAGTCAATGTATGACATTTTGCTGGCCTCAACGGGCGCACCTCCAGATGCTTCGTCTTCGGGGTATGGTTGAGGTTGGGGCTGGTATAGGAGGCCCTTCTGCTCGGCGATATCGAGAACATAGTTGACAACTTGTGTGACCTACGGACAAAGGGAATGATGATGTTAGTAACTGGGATTTGTATGCTACGGCGTGTTTGTTTTGGTATAAAAGTATGAACAAATTAAATTACCTTGACAAAGCCCGTGGTATCGTTACCAAGAACATCGTTGATCACGAAGCAGTCCGCAGATGATATGTTGAGTTCCTTTAGACAAGCCTGGATGAAGCGGAATACTGCCATCTTGGGTTTTTTGGTGGAGGAAACAGAGTCTTCAATCTTGATTTCACCTTGCTGCAAAGAGTTATAGATCACAATCAAGGGAACTCCCATACGGAAGATCTCCCACAAAGAGTCGACGGGCTCATATGGGTCTAACTGTGCCAGATAGGGCTCAAATCCGGGCACTAAAGCGAGGCGCTGCTTCAAAGACAGGCAGATTTGGTAGAGCGAACGAGAGGCATCGGCCTTTTGGTTGATGATGTTGGTAGTAGCAACAACGGTTCCGGAGGTGGCAGAAGTAGCGCCGCTCGAAAGACTGGTGTCTGAGTCGCCAAAGGCAGCACTCGATAGCGCGCTGGCTCTAGGTGCGCTCATGATGGTAGCAACTGAATTCTTCCTATCGCGCGTGAAGAGAGGAAGTGGAGCCGTATCGTTCCGGGTGAGGGGGGCATGAGCCATCACTTCCAGATCTTACTCCTCGAGAGCAAGCAGGAGTGGTGATGGGGGAGAGGTTATTATAGCGGCGGCAGTGGTGGGATAGTAGAAATGCGCTGCGCGATGATGTGGCTTTTTTTGCGGAGTAGAAGAGGAAGCCAAAAAGCTAGTATTATTATTACAGCTACCCTGTATTTCTGTATTCCTGAACCAGGCGCGCAGAAGCGAACAGCGAAGATGACAGGCGGCTTGATGGGTTCGATGAGCACAAGTCCAGGCTCACGAGCGAGTTGCCGGCAAGATAAGGCGAGGAGATAATGTATAACGACAAAGAGATAGACAGAGATTTTGTGGGTTGTGAATCAACAACAAACAAGCCAGGAAAAAGAAGGGGAAGAAAAAGAAAGAAAAAAAAGACGAAAAAAGGTGCTGTATTGCTGCAGTGAGGCGAAGTCTGGTAGGCTGGAATCAAGCTGCGGCAGAAAATGCGCCCTGGATTTGTTCCCTTGGTGGTTCGTTGCAAGGTGGAAAAGAGAAACGGTCGGCGTGGACTCAGCAACACCAGGTTCTAGTAAGCAATTTTGGTACAGCAGACCAAATATGTGTATATATATATGTGCAGATATCAAGACCGGCGAGTACAGACGAAGAGGGTTATGGTGATGATTACAACTATTTTATCTGCAGTTGCTGTCGGGGCAGGATCGAAATGTGAAAGCTATTAGGCCATCGGTTGGTCGATCGGTCGGCAGTGCTGAACGCACAATACAGAGATGGGCTCGCGAGATGCTATCTTTGGCACAGAAGGCCAGCGGTGGAATAGGCGATAAAATGCGCGAACTGGCCGCCTTGGTGGCTCTCGGGGCCAGTGGATTTTTCTTTGGCTTTGGTCTAAGAAAATAGAAGAAGGGGATTGGCACTGGCGGGCAGATGATGCGAAAAAAACAGGAGATGATGAGCTTGCAATGGCCAATCTACAGCGTCGTTTGTTGTGGTTCTGCTAAAGGGTTGTTGCAGGAGAAAAGACAGGAAAGGCAAAGAAATGACAGAAACTGAAGAACTGGGAACAAAGCCAACGGCCAAAGAGTAGAGTCGATGGAGGGGAGGGATTGATTGATGGGTGGATTGATGGGTGGATGGATGGGGGATTGTGGGTGACGGAGCTTTGGCTATGGCTGCTAAAGTTGCTGTTAGCCGCTGTAGTATTTTGGCGGGCAAAGAGAGCGCCAGCTTTCCCTCTTTTTTCGTCTCCCTCTCTCTCTTTCTCTCGTTCTTCTCTTTCTTACAACTACTAACAGATCTTCTGCAAGACTAGCTAGCCAGGACAGGCTCCATTCAGGCAGCATGTACTGTATCTGTATGCTTGCTTAACAAAGTCTTGTGGTTCAATTAACGGACGGTCCCCTGGTCGGCAAAGATAGGGGGCAGACCAAGCAAGCAGGGTCTGTCTGAACTTATGGGCTAAACAGGCCCACGACGACAACGACGACAACAACGATGTAGACGGCATAAAACAATGCAGCTCGACGGATTTATGAACCTCTATATCATTTCATTAGATACAGTATATAGTAGTACCACAAAGCAAGCAAGGACCCGTTCTCAACAGTGCTAATGGAGTCTTTTTTCCTTCATTGTTGACGTTTCCATTGTTTACCAATTTATAGTGGGCTACAACGTCCACATCAGGGTACATTGGTACATTGATAGTCACTACGCACTTGCCTGTCCATCTCCTCATGAGCTTCCGTAATACATATGATATGTACAACTGTGACTATACATGTAGTGTTTTGTTTCTCTTCTCTTTCACTGCCGACTATTCTATATATTGATTACCTGTACTGTTGGCTAGGCGGGGGACAAAGACGGGCCAGAACGCTAAAAAAGGCTAGAAGGGAAGGAATAGCGAAGAGAGGGGTGGTTCTGAAGTTGTCCTTGCATACTGTGATCAGGCAAGGGTCCCCTGAAATTAGAAAAGTTGGACCCTACTGATAGCTATCACATCTAGCAACAGCTGTAGTCTATTTAGGGTTCAGCAATGAGGGTTGCCTACTTTTCTTCGTTCTTTCATAAATAAGATTAGTAAATGTATGTCCTAAGAGATCTCCAAAATGGCTAAAACAAGAGTTTGCTTTGTGACAGAATTAGGCTTCGCCTCCTCTTCCACTTCCTCTCTACTATTTCACTTGCTACAGAGGCAAAAAATATATGAGTTCAACACAGGCGTGACCACCTAGGGCCGGCGTGATGTCTTTGTTTCTATACAGATATTGTTGGGCGATATTATTTCCTTTCAGCTCTACATGACATATACTAACCCACCATCCATTCCAATGCTTGGACTTTTTAATCTTCGACTATAGGTCAAAACGAAGAAGTCATCCAACTTTACTCTTGTCATTCCTAGAGCGGGGTCAGACACCAAAAACAACAAGCACATCAATATTGACTACCCATAGAGTGAGAGCCTCCTCCTATTGCAATTCCAGTAACACTCACAATCAAAGACAACCATTGCTTGCTCATCTAGGCTTTCTAATACAGGTGCCATTGTCGTCGTCATCGGCATTCAGATACATACATACAATTATATCACCGTATATAGTGAGTGTGATCCATAGCCAGCAAACATCTCATCTGTACATACATGCAGATTGCTTGTCCAATATCCCGTCTCAAATTCCGTCGACTCGACTACTGAGTGCTTAGTTGTTAAAACCAATATCGAAGGGTCGCATGCTTATGTAGCTCATAAACAGTATTCGTACTGTATATAATATATAATAGTCCGGTATGTTCAATACAAATATCAACTATCAACTATCAACCTACTTTTTTTTTTTACAGTGCGATGTATTGCACAGGGCATTGATTATAATGTTTCAAATAAGCGAATTGTATGCTACGCCCTTTTAGGACTAGTGCACTACTCATCGTTCTCAATACAGCACCGGTTTATAACCCCAGTCGCTTTAAGCCGTACGAAAAGGGCCTAGAATAGGGGCCCGGCCGACTGCACCAAGGGCTCTCATAGACACTAGTCAAAGGCACTAACAGCCAACCAAGGACGCTATGGTTTGCTTAGAAACGGGTGGCTCTAAATATACTGACCACTGAACGCTGTTTCATTCTCGAAGCCTGTTCTCCGGCAGTGCCTACTTGTACACCACTTTGTTGATTCCAGGCCCCTTGCCTTAACCTAATAGTAGAAGAACTCGCCAGCCAACATGTCACAGAACTGACTTCATCATCCAAGTACCGTCAGTGTTTACATATTGTATGTATATGTGTATTCTTGTCCATCCTCCTAGTGCTTCATTAGCAAAGCAAATCTTAGCACCGGGCTAGGATTGCTCATCACCTATTGTCGAGCACGTAGTTGTATATCGAATCGCCTAATCATAAGCATTCACTCTAAGAAATGAGAAAGAAAAAACTGTGTTACTCAGGGGCAAAATACATCTCAGCTATGGCGCAACTAATAAGTCAATCGCTATCACCAAAGCCCGCATCATATCAGCTTGTACGGCAACCTACAGGTCACCTTATTTTCAGGTTCATTCCAAAGCTTATCTCAACCGACTCTCGCCAAACAACTTTTTGGAAATGGAAATCAACTTTTCATGTATGCCCACCCAACCCACACACACAAAAAACAAAACAAAAAACATGTTCTCTCTCGCATCTCTCTCTCTCTCTTTCTAAGTGGCCAACACACGCCGCTGGAATATGTCTTACTGCAAAAAGACCCTGTTCTGGTGTTCTGTACCTGCATCAAGGCGAACTGAAGTAGAGCAGATCTGACACCCCCCCTCTCATATTATGGGCAAACCCCCAGGACCAAAAGCCACATAGTTAGTACATTCTTTGCCTTGATTTGTTTGGCTAGTGGCTCATCCAATAGGGGCATACAACTGTAGTTCTTGGGAATCAATATTTAGCTGTGATTGTATAGCAACCTATAATTCCATTTTCAGCAATCCAGGTTGTGACACTCATCACTAGTAGATGAGTGGTACAGTGTACCTTTACATCTCGAAGCGATATCCGTACATATGTAGTTGTTATTTACAAATGAATAAATGCTATATAATTTGTAGATGAATCATCATGGCGTATCTTGGGGATCTACAAACTAAAGTCCTCGGGGTATACACTGTAATTCTTTTCTTCGTCATCATACATATATTGTATTATATCGTAGTATGTAGGCTGGCTAGACCCTTAGAAACCCAAGCTCTGTGGAGCTACCATCCTCACTATTAGGTGAGCCTCCAAGAGGTCTGGGTCCAAGGGGTCCAGCATAAAATTTGGCGTAATTGAGTCAAGTGCAATGGTAGAAGCACAGCGACAAGATTCCCGCGCCGCGGATGGGGAGGGGAATTGTTGGTGAGAACATCCCTCGAGCGGGGAAAAGGTCGGGCTCAAGGTCTCACGACTCGGTGCATCAAAAACGACAAAGGTCGAAAAAAGAAAACGAGAATGGACAACAGCATTGGTAATGTGTGCCGGTCGCTCTTAAAACCCCACACGAAGGGGAAAAATTCGTCTTTGGACAGAGGGGGAGGTACTGTGAACTCAAAGGTACCCCCCCAGGAGGGAAGGTTGGTCATCATACATATATTATTTCATGTTTATATCTCTTTCAACTATATCTTGCCCTTCAAGGCCTTAACATGCTTACATCGTGCAATTCTTTTTCCGCAACCTTCATCTTTACCATATATTTGTACATTGTATATTCCCCTCCAACCAGCACAAATTTGCCGGGCCCTGATACATGACAAAACATGAGATTTTCCCGCTTCTGTTTTATACGTAGAAGCCCCCCCTGTGTGTGTGCCCTACAGATATTGGAACTACCTGGTACATTACTCTACATCACTCTACATCGTGAATCATCACACTGGAATGTATCTTGTTTGTACTGGCTTTTTCATTCCCGTGTTGCTTTGGCTAGCAGAAAGTTTCCATTGTCACGATAGCATGTATTCTACGTGGGGCAGCACGACATTACCCTCCGATTTGAAGCGATGGGGGGGCGGGGCATTAGCATCAATGCACCCAAGGCATGGCATTGATACTGATGGAATAATGCTATGACCGGAATGATGTATCTCTTTGTTTACCTTGGCCATCTTACCCCTCGCCTAGGCTACTACATATTACTACTATGTATAGCACCATTATCAATGAAGTATCGTATAACTTATATCCTGTCGCGCATTGTATAGGGCTTTTTCGGTATCATTCAGCCGGTGCCTTTGTCCCGTATTCTTTATTGGTGTTCTATTTGATCCTACAGGACCAAATATCATACATGTGTATATCTGTATGTATACAACTAAGATAATATGGCCGTATCATATTCCTGTAGTGGTATATTTTGTTTTATGCAGGGCAAACAAATTTCAGACTGTTTGGTTCATGGAAGGTCAAAGATCGAACTCGTATGATGATGTGTGCATGGCATTAATAATTGAAAGGGATCCGAAGCATCATCCCTTCCTACACTGTATATTATTAGGTATGTTGTAGGTTCTGAGATAAGAACATTCTTTTTTCTTTCCATCATGGCTTCACTCTAGTTGGGATCCTTGAAGTTTCCAAGAGCAATGTTATTATTCCTGTACTTGATGTTCGCCATACTCTGCTTAATCATCTACATACACATGCTCTACTATTGGGTAGATTGATTATTTTATAGCCAAGTTCGTTCTGTGTACGATAGTCAAGATACTTATTTAGATATGAATACGGACATCGTCTTTTCAATTGATAGGACGCCAGGGTTATATTATAAATATTAGGGTTATACATCAACATTTGAAGCCTATTATTGCGTCTTTTCTTTACGCTATATACTATGTTTTGACTCACTAATCACTAAGATCGAATCTTATATAAGCACTACTTTTAGTATCAAAACTATGCACAGTTATAAAGTTATTGTAATTAGGTGCTGTGAAAATTGCCTCAAAAACTTATCAGGTAGTTTCATAGGATTTGTAGGTACATATTATTATTCAGCAAGCTCTCCTTGCAAAAAGTGGAGAATTACGTTCTGGCTATTAACCGATTATGAGCCGATAGAAGATATAGAAGATCAACGAATCTAAGCTTACTATAAGTAAAGGGCCGTCATATTGACGATGTCATCAAACGCCATTCGTTTCGTGGTGCACCAAAGAAATACCATCACATAGGCCGTTTAGGTATCAATTTAATGCCAGCACACAAAGAATTACACGCCGTGCATTCCAGCATATTATCCAATATTTTCAAGCAATAGGCTTTTACAAACAGCATGCTTTTATTTGTTTTCATGTTTCCACTGTCTCGCCACCACTCCATTAGGGTTTAGGCATCATAGACAAGTACTGTGCGTAACTTCTTTTATGATAGCGCCGAACTAACCTGTGATCGCAAACTACTAATTGTCGTAGAGCCTAGAAGCTCTCTTGGAATCATATGAAAGTATCACAACTTGTTCTACGCACAAAGGGTTTCCAAAGCTTGAAAGATTAAGTCCAGGATCCCCTCTCATCATAGTCGGTAGCCAGCGATTCTGCCATCTTTTGTTCCCGCAATCCGCCATACCGGCCATCTACTGTCTATCTGCCCGATAGTCTGGAAGCCGTTGCCAGACCCGATATCAGCCTGCCGGAAGGGTGATCAACGATGTCCGCCCCGAACCAGCAACCCGACGAAGGCTTCTACGACCAGCCGACAGAGGCTGTGCAGTTGTTTCTGGCGCAAGATCGAATGAGCGAGCTTATTGGGATGTCCGGCAATTCAGCCTTGTCGTTGCAATCGATCCACGCGCTGTCGCTCGAAGCTAAACGCAGTAAGTCTGATCAATCCCCATGGTGTTTTGAGTCCATCCTATCTAGCACCCATTGTCTGTATTTCTGCGTTGGCGTCTTATTTTTTATTTTTTTCACCGACTGTCGTCTTGCGCATGTTCGCCCATGCAACCTCCTCGCTTCTTTTGCTGCAGCATTGTATGATTTCTTTGCTCTGTGGTGCAGTCTGCGCTTAGTCCTTGCCTTGCTTATTGTCCGGCAGTATACAACAAGTAAAAAATAAAAAATAACCCGCCACACAGAGGCGCCAAGACCTGGCTGGCCCAATTCCTTACTGGACTAGACTGGACTGGACTGGGCTTTGCTGGCAAGCAGCAAATCAGCGCACCGGCAGTCTTCATCTCCGCCATATCCAATTCTGTTCATCCCACAATGCGCCTGATGCTGCCTGCGCTATTGCATCTATAGCGCCCATACTGTCTATAACATTTACAGCATTTACAGCAATCGCACCATCTAGAGCCTTTATCAAGCCGAACATCTAGTACCTCTAGTCTTGAGCAAGTGCTCACCTAGACTTACCTGCCTTGAGTTTTGGCTTAGATATGTTTTTGGTGGATGATGCCGGCTTTGCCACTTCCCACTCTTCATTTTCATCTCTACCCATCTCCTCATAGCCTAGAACGGCTAGCTTCTCTCTGGTTTTGAGTTTGCTTTTGAAGCTCATAGCAGTTGACTTGGCACTTCACTTCTCACTTCATTGACTTCACCCCTGTCCAAAAAATCCCCATACGCCTTCGCTTTCTCTGCTTTCATTACTTACTGTCTTTTCTGCCTCATTCTAGCGGTTTCTGCTGTCCGTCCGCCGCCTGTCCTTTCACCGGCCAGTTCCAGCTTCCGTTCTACCCCCAACTTCCTATCTAGTTTCCGGTACTGATTCTGATCCTAACCTATACCTGATGCAGAGCTCGCCATGGAGATTATTCACGGACTTCCTACGTCTGACATCGCAGAAATCGTCAAATCCCTGAACCCCCGCCTCTATATAAACTTCGTGCAGCACCTGCCCATCGAATTGTGCTTGCGAATCCTGAGCTTCCTCGACGTCAAATCTGTCATCAACTTTTCCTATGCCTGCCATAGCTGGTACTTCTTGACACTCGATACCCGCCTATGGCGCCAACTGTACCATTATGAGGGCTGGCTCATCTCCCAGGACGAGCTTGTTCGCCTCGAGCGCTGGGGAAATTCATCACAGCTGAACGCCAACTCCATCGATTTCCAGTTCTCATCACCAATCAAGAGTGCAGCCCAAGACACCGATGTCGAAATGGTGGACAGCACAGCTAAGGATACTGGTATGGAACGGGCTGCTGCGAGTAAAAAGCTGGCTACTACCATGTCACAAGAAGACATCGACTACCAGCATGTTACCCGGCCCTGCATCCAGGACCACAAGGGCATACCCAAACTCTCGTTATGGATCCATAACCAGTATAATGACCAGTTCAAGATTAACTGGAAGTACATATACATGATGCGTCAGAGACTCGAGAAGAATTGGAGAATTGGTCGCTTTGCGCCTTTCCAGTTCCCGCACCCTCGATATCCTGGCGAGGCTCACAAGGAAGGTGTCTACACTCTGCAATTCGATAACCAGTACCTGGTTACGGGTAGTAAAGACATGACCATCCGCATATGGCATATGCGTACCCAACGTCTGGTGCGTCAGCCGTTAACTGGCCATGTACGCTCGGTTCTATGTCTACAGTTCGATGCTTCTCCAGAAGAAGATATTATAATATCAGGCAGCAGTGACTCACATGTGATCGTCTGGAAATTCTCTACTGGCCAAATTCTACAAAGGCTTGAGAATGCTCACAAAGAACCTGTATTGAATCTACGCTTTAATAAACAGGTTCTTGTCACGTGCTCCAAGGACTCCACTATCAAGGTGTTCAACCGAGTGCCGTTGAAGTATGGTGATGTTGGATATGGCACCCCAGATGCCGAACTGTTGAGCCAGGTGCCTGTTACTGTCAAGAAGTACGGCTATGAAAACGGCCCTTCAGATTACCTGCCGATAAAACCCATCTACTCAACTATTGCGGAACTGAGAGGTCACACCGCACCCGTCAACTCTGTACAAATTATCGACAAAGAAGTTGTATCTGCTAGTGGCGACCGACTCATCAAGATTTGGGATTGGGAAAAGGGCCGGTGTCTTCGCACAGTTCAGGGACATGCTAAGGGAATAGCCTGTGTCCAGTACGACGGCCGACGCATCATAAGCGGAAGCAGCGACTGCGAGATTAAGATCTTTGATAGTCGTACTGGTGCCGTTGTTGCCCGTCTCAGTGGCCACCGCGATCTGGTCCGCACAGTGCAAGCGGGATTTGCCGATCTTCCGTACAGCGTGGCTGAAGATGAGCGTGAAGCCCGTGAAGTCGACGAAGACTTTGATAGAGCTGTAGCCGATGGCACAGTGAACGACCCCTCTCGTGCCCACCGACGCTCAAATCGCACATTCGTTCCAGGAAGTCGCCGCCCTGATCAGCTTTTATCCCGCGGTGCAAAACTTCCGCCTGGAGGTGGCGGTGGACCCTATGCACGCATTGTGTCTGGCTCATACGACGAAAATATCATAATATGGCATAGAAGCCGAGAAGGTATATGGGAGGCTAAACTGAAATTGCTGATAGATGAGGCATTGATCAATGCTCACATGACTGAGGCTACGTCTCATCCTGGCCAAGACAGATTAGGATATAGGACAATCAGTCAATGGCAAGAGTATTGCAATTCGATTCTCCTTAACCAACAAGTACCCTTCGAAGACACATTGAAGCACAACCCGTCGTTGCTTCTACTCAGCTCCATGTTTTTAAATCTCATCGATAGAATCGCACAGCCGGAAATCCGCGAGCACATGCGTGTACAACTGGAGAATGCGTTAGCCCTGTATCGACGGACTATCAAGACCTTCTATGACGCGGCCAAGGCACGAGCTGATTTGTCAGCCTTGATTCGAATCAACCCTTTCCGAATGAGTCTCAAAGACCCTCCGATATCGTACCGACAGCTGTTACATCGACAGGACTTTGGTTCGGCTCGGATCTTTAAGGCCCAGTTCGACGCTACCCGCATTATGACTTGCACACAAAAGCCTACGATTGTGGGCTGGGATTTCACTCACGGCGACCAAGAACTACAGGCATTACAGAGGTTGTTCTTACCCATCTCATAGTCATATTCGTTTATTTTTCTCTTGTTGTGGAAGAGGTTGAGGAAGATAAATAGTTTCTTTTATAGGCGTAAGCCATTGCATATCTTGTCTCTTGAGCTTTTTTTTTTTGTTTTAGTCTTCTGTTATTTTGTTACGAAATAAACGTCTTTTATAATAACAATCATTAATGTAATTTAAAACAAGAAGTCAGCCCATCTCTGTGTATATATATATGTGTGATCGACTTTTTATGTAATACATAATATCAATAAGTTATAAAACGAATGGATATTATGTGACTGGAGGATAGTTGAATGTAGCAAGCAACGTAACGCCCAAATATCTGTAAACCCTTTCATAAAAACTTCAAATTCTCGCTGATATAGTGGCCTTTACATGGCTGTAACAAATAGTAGCGAAAAAAAAATAAAATCATTATAAGCAAAACTAAAAACGACCGTCCAAGCACCTCTCTAAATAACACCCAGATATATCCTCAGCCAGCAGCTTCTCTGACTTTGGTGCCCTCTTTGACCGGTGGTTCGTCGACGAAGTCGGGCAACTCGTCTTGCATGAAGCTTGGCAAAGCGCCATTTGCTTCAGCCTCACGCTCCATATCGAATTCCAAACCAAGGGCCTCAAGTTCCGCATCCAGCTCAGTTTCGTCGACATCGTCGGGAATATCATAGCTCCGCGACAAACTCTCCTGAATCTCGTTACCGACATCTAGTAAGTCTGCCATTTCATCCTGCAGACGCTCGATCTTGTCGATGTCAACCTGGCCATACTGGCGCTTAAGTTCCTTATTCGTGGTTTTGAGAGCGTCGACGGTGGTCATGACGTTCTTGAGATTATCCTGCATCGTCTGAGCCTGCTCCATGTTCCACACTTGGCCTTGAAGTTGGTCACGTTGGGCCTCGTACATCTTGCGACGTTGGAGCACTTTCATGGCTTTTTGCTTGAGTGCGGATTTGCCCGGTCCGTCGCGCATCTTGGCTAGTTTGGTCTGGTAGGTCGAGAGCTCGGCGTTGATAGCGGTGAGCTTGACGTCGATGGAGGCAATGCGGTCGTCAATGTTCGAGATGGCGCCCGTGAGCGTGGGCTTAGGGCCCTTAGGCTTCGTGCCGAATAGGCGATTCATAACAGGTTCTGATTTCTTGCACTTCGGGGTGGCGGGCTTGGTATAGTTTTCGACGCGGGGTTTTGATAGCCGACTTGCGATTGTACTGACTAGCGGGGTAATGGATGAGAAGTTGCAGACGATGAAATGCCGAGTGGATATTTTCAGTAGAATCACATGGGTGTGGGCTATATTTCACAAGCCGAAATTTAATCGATATGGAACATTAAGATATTGGCGCTGAGGGTTCCGGATATCGATCGAATTCACATGTCTAGCTTGAGATCTTAGTGCCTTTTGCTTGCCACAGCATGATGACGTTGCTGCTACCTATGATGCTTAGTCATCATAGGGTTACCCGGGATAGGGTTAGTATTCATATCTTGTTCGAGCTATTTACGATTGCTATTTATAGCGTAAGAATCAAGGGTTTGCCCGTCATTTGTAGCTAACCCTCAACTGCTTGCTTAGCTGATTAAGATTAAGCTTAGATGAACATGGCGAGACTGAAACTCTGTGAACCAAGGATGAAGCAACTTATTCTCGCTTTGTTTGGTAGGTACAAGAACTGGGGATTAACGGATGAATCGGCAGAAGGAAGCAACTAGAAAAAGTTCGGTTGTATTGGTCTGATTATTTCCTCTAGGCAACTATATCTCCGGAATAAATTTAGTTTTGCTTGGGCTTATGAACTTGGAATTTGTGGCTGTCCACGGCGATCCTGGATATAGCTGAAACATAGGCATTAGATGAGCGGATGGTAGAATATATAGCTATACGAAAGATCCATATGTATATACCGGTGTTTGAAGTACGACACAGCTTTGTGCTTATTAGAGAAGGGGCTGAGAAAAAGAGGACTGTTTCTTGTAGAGTTAGCATGAAAACGAACTGATTACGAAGTATAAGTAAAAAGAATGAGTAAAAAAGAGCCAAGATTTTTTTGTAGTTCGAGAAGACGATAAATAGGTTGATTGTGGCTAATGGGGAAGTTTCATTATTGGGGGTTGTATAGGGGCATAAAATAGCACAAGAAAATCAGTGCTCAATGGTAACTGGGATACAATACAAATACAATACAAAGAGTTCTTGGCCTGTTTTCAAGTGGAAGCATGTGCCACACTAAAAAAAGAGAGAAGAAAGAGGGAACAAAGGGGAAGAAAACAAGGAAGGAGGGTTCCAACAGTCTATTCTGGGAACATCCAGATCTAGATAGACTGGAGAGTAATACTGTCAGTTAAGCATGACGATGGTAGCATTAAGATTAAGGTTTGCTTGCTAAGTGTGCGGATATCTGCGAAGACTCGCCAACTTGTCCATTTCTGTAAGTGAACGAGCCAAGGGAGGACAAACAACCTTCTAGGAAGGTTTTGATTACTCGGGAATCGTAACTCATAATGTGATATGCACTGGCCAGAGAGATATAAGGGCCAAGGAGGCTAGACTGCTTTTTGTCTTGGTGCTTAAGCAGTTTCTTTATGGAATTGTCGTTCTGTGTACGAAGACTCAGTCTGGCGTAAGCTTCTTATGCCGGTCGGATAATAGAGGGAGACGGACACTAGTAGGTTTATTTACCAAATGGCCAAGGCGGCCTATGGTGTTTGATAGAGCTAAGGCGGCTAGGCGGTTACAGCGTTGGGGAAGCCTAAAGAAGATGAGATATGACATGATACAGGGCCCCCTGGTGCCCCAAGCACTTGGCGCAATGCAAGCAACCTGGCCCAAACAGCACCTGTCACTTAAACAAGCAACACTGTTGCTCGGTAGATTTGGGATACAGGAAGGAGAAAGCTGGACTTCGTCTGGTATATAAGAAACAGAGTCCGCCGGCATGGTACGTACGGGATAGAGAGACTCTCTTCTGGTCCTCACCTTTCTAGGTTCCGTCTTTCTTTTAACCTTGGTCTCAACTTCATCTTTCACTCTTTCAGGATGAGGCTCTCATTCGTTTCATTTATCTCTGCGGCTGCGGCCTAAAAGCTTCGTTGGTCTCGCAGACTACTCTGGGTATTGACCCAGCCGGCAGTGCACGACTCAACGGCATGTCGTTTCAGCAGGACGCACTAGTCTCGCACAACGACTACCAGTACGCGGCGTACTACTCGCCCACCGAGTCGTTCAACAAGCAGTACGTGACACTGGCTCGGCGCAGTCTCCTCACTTCCAACGCCGCATGGGAAGCCTTCAACTTCACCGACTATGAGCAGACGACGCAGGACTCTCACAATACGATCTCGCTGGGTATCTCACCCGAGGGCCGTATTCACCTGTCGTTTGACCACCACGACGTACCGCTCAACTACCGCTACAGCACGAGCGAGATTGCACGTGATCCCGCTAACCAGAAGTGGGAAGCCGCACAGTTCTCGACAACGCTTCACGCTCTGCCGGGACGTGAGACTGGCCCATGGGACTCGGTCACGTACCCGCGTTTCGAGACTGTTGGCGATCGCGGCTTCATCTTCGAGTACCGTAACGGCCATAGCGGCAGCGGCAGTAGCTACATCTTCGAGTACTCGCCGGCGTCGGCAAACTGGTTCAAGGTCGGCGAGTACGTGCGTGGCAACGACAACAACGCCTATATCAACGGCATGACATCCAGCCAAGGCTCGCTATACACCTCGTGGACGTGGCGCGAGACACCCGATGTGGCTACCAACCATGATCTAATGTTTGCGCGGTCCGAGAACAACGGCCGCACTTGGTACAACACGCTGGGCGAGTCTGTGGGCAACACGATTACACCGTCGTCTAGTGGTGTAACCGTGTATACCATCCCACAGAACGGCGGCGTGCTTAACCAGGAGGCACAGGCCATCGACGACAGCAACGGTGACTTCTTCGTGCTTAACCGTGAGAAGGTCGATGACAAGCTGACCTGGATCTTGTATCGGCGCGGCGCGGACGATGGAGCCTGGTCCAAGATCACCGTACAGCACAGTGTCGGCGAGCTGACTCAAACCGGCCACCGGGGCAAGATCACCGTGCGGCCAGACTCTGGCGACGTCATCGCTATTCTGCCCGGCAACACCAACGGCATGCTCGGTATCTACGTGGCAACTCGGGCTAGTGACTATAATACCTGGTCTGAGCTGTGGACGGGATCCGGCTATGATGTCGACCCGCTGATGGACCGCGAGCTGTGGCGTAGTGACAACGGATCTTTGCTGAGCATCTTTGCCGTTACACAGGGCTCGTACCCAGACCGCAAGATCGAGGTGCTGGACTTCGTTTTGGAGTGATTAGATATGCTAGTTGTATATAATTCATGTACACTATAAGGATAAGTCACTTCTCACCAGCATATCTTTGCTTTCAAATGAATCGGTCTGGAGCCGTCCGTAGTAGGTTGATCCTCAGTATATATTAGATTTTGTTCGCGTAGCCATTGCTTTTCTGTTCTTTTCTTTAGACCATTTTTGTCCTTACTATTATATTTTATACAAATACATGCCACATATATAATATATATAACTTCATACTGACGTCATTACATGTCTAATCCACAACTGTGATTCTCCCTCCTCCCAAGCGACGCCCAAGACTAGACATCGTCTAACTTAAAAGTTGTCGTGTATGTTGTCTGTAATCATCAATTTCTAATTTCCAAGGCACTGTCCAGCCCGAGTCTCTGTGTTAGTAATTTCATCTTTGACTAGCCACTGATCGATATGATGCTGTCAACGAAGCCTGTGTTACCATTACCATCTCGGTCTTGAGAGATGTTGTCAAAAAAGCCTACCTGTTCCTGTTATTGTATTTTGCTATGCACTGACTCGTAGAAAGAAGATATGACGTAACGATTCCAACACTAATGCTGATAAAAACAAGTTCCCAGGAGGCTTGCAAGATAATCTGTAATTTGAATAGTCTCACAAGCGATGTCGAAGATAGACTGACAGCTGGTGAAACAAGCAGCTAGTCGAGCCTGAAATAGTTCGTAATTGTAAATTCATTATCCTCAAAGTAAACCTTATTATGATGCGTTTGTAGCAAGCCGGCTGTTGCTACAGGCTCACGAGTGAACTAACGAACTATGTCAAGGCCTTCGGAGTCTTTTGTTAGCATTGGTTTCTTATGCTATCTATCTACCTCTAGTGTTCTGGCATATTCCAAAACTGCTAGTTAACCTTATTGCTGCGTATCTTGGGTTTCTTGGCCGGTGAGCAGCGCTAAGAAACCCAAGAGATCTGTATCTTTCGTGTTAGACAAACCTTATAACGCTTAATCCCTCCTTCAACCGTGATAATCCTTGGGACCAGGACCATCAACGTGGTCTAAAGGCAAATCATTTCGCCGCCCAACTCCTGTATGCTAAACTTGAGGTCACCCATCTTTGCGCTTCTTCGATGTGTTTTCTTGCTTGTCTTCAGGTCGAAGTAAGCCGTCGGCCTCCAAAGTTGCTGGCAAATCTGTAATTATCACACATACATCTCGAGATATATCGTGAACCGAGCATTGGCTGACTCATTGCCTGGGCAGAAACACCGCAAAAACAAACTTCATGATGCTCATCTATGAAGACCAGCCAGTGTATATATAGAGTTCAACTCGACGCTCTCAAGCTTCCTCTTCTCCTTTGCTACTAATCTCGACATCCTCAGTTCTTCATCATCAAACCACCAGTCGAGCATCTCGCAACGTTTTCAACACTTGATTTTTATCCCCCGTCCAGAGATACAGAGATACTTACAAAGACAAGCCAATACCAAACCGTAGTACCAACACTCACTATGTGTCATCTCATCACCGACAGCCCCGTTCCCTTCCGCCACTCTGGCTGCAAGAAGCATTACTTCTATGAAGTCCTCTTCGAGCCCTGCAACGAGAAAAAGAGTAGCTGCGGCGACAGTTTCAAGGCTATCCGGGCCCATACAGCCGATGACCTTCTTACTGGAAAAGTCACTGCTATGAGACGCAAACATGAATCCTGTCTCCAATGTGATAGCAGCAAGAAATACGGCGCCGAAAAATTCGGATACGGCAAGCCCACCAACACTGAGGGCTATGCTTCGTTCTTAGTCTACCACAAGTTCGCCAACAAGCATAAGAATGCCTTTCGGTTCTGCTATGCTTCATATCTGAGAGACGTCCAAAGTAAGCAAAAGGGCACTGATCGACATGTTACTCCCACACATCATGCGGCTCTGAGATGGTGTGCTGGTGCACCAGGTATGCTGTTAGAAAGGCTGTTTTGCATAAATATCGAGTACACTTACTAACTTTGCTTGTTTTGTTACTTAGACTCGTGGGTCACGATGGTCTTGTATCGCCGCCAGCCCAGCAGTGATCAAGTGCCTAAAGCTCCTACTCCCACCCCTCCAAGCGATGAGCCTTCTGTCACTCATCAGCATATCGACCGTCCTCGTACGTCGAGCATCTCAGTAGGCCTGGACGACGAGCTTAGCCCTAAGAAGGGCCATCCTCTAGATACCAAGGCATCTAGTTGCCACGGCCAACACCCGGACAAGACAACAGATTATCCAAAGGACAATGCGAGACGCAATCTGTCCCGTGGGCCGTACGAAGATACCGCGGTCTCCGGTCACTCCAAACAGCCCGTCCTCGTATCAAATCAACGGAACTATCGAAGCTCCACGATCTCGTACGAGCAGACACTCTTCCCATCAATCCACGCAGCATAGCAATGCTGCTCCCAAGTCATCTTCGTCTTCTCGGTCACGCCATTATTCCGGCCCATCAGCTCTGGAGTAGGTGATACGTGCTATGAATGCATCAGCTTGTTAGCCACTATATGTATCTAGGATATAATGTTCTCGGAAGCCATCGTTTCCAAGATTCAAAATACTCGAGTGAGCTATGGTTCAGTTCAATAGCTTCAGCTCCATCTTCGGTATGAAGGCTTAAAGTACCGTTTGCGAGTGGCGTTTTTTGTTTCGATGTTTTGGCTTTTGCCAAGCTGTCAGTCTTGTGCTTTCTTTCACATAATTTCGTGGCTTTGTGATGAATATGCTGTTTTGTTCGTCTTTTCAACAATGTTAGTCTCTTAACCTGTTTGGGGGCATTTGATACCACGGTTTTTTTTACTTGGTTAAAGCTCCTTTTTTGTTTCTCTTTTTTGCCACTTCTCCCTCTGTTCATATTCGATCGGTCGATCTACCTGCAAGATCTATCGATCTAACCCTGTTTGATATTTAAATACCCGCTGCATTAGCTTCTTCCAAAAAAATAGTTCTTCTCAACTCACCTCGTATATCACTTACACCTTCGTGCAAAATCAGGTTACTGACAAACAAGATCAATGACAGGTTCTCATCTTCAAATGTCATTTTTGTATCAAGTTGAGACACACTAGCCTGATCATCAAAATTATCATGGAAGATTGGGCATCTTTGTATTTATAGCATACTTACCAGCAGTCTCGACAAGTAGATACTAGGCTAGGCTAGCTGAGAAAATGAAATTGTAATTATCTTCTGCCATTTCTCGCTTCTTTCTTACCTCAGAATATTGATATTATCGATGAATGCTAAAAAACATTTGTAATCTTAGTTATGTATTCAACCTTTATACTGTGATAACGTATGCAATGTGTACAGTACAGATATATTCTCAGCCTTACCATACTGAGTCTCACCTAGAATAGATTCTTCATGGCGCCTAAACACCATATGTAGTCATATATTCACTACCCCTTTCTTAGTTTCAAGGCAAAACTATGATATAATAAGGCAATAAAGGCGAACATGACTCCTCTTTCCGTACTATAATAACTATGTCTCTGACTTCGTAAATCTGGCAATACGGAATATACACTCATTTTTCTCTTCTTCTACGTCAAATAACTTCATAACTCGGCACATTCGTGATATCAATTTACAGTCTCAAGTACCACCAAACCGTCCACAATGTGTCGTCTTTTAACAAAACGTCGGAACACGGTCGTATACCGTCAATGCCAAAAAGAAAAAAAGTCACGACATAAATTCACAGAGGAAATATTCAACCTATGCGATGACAACAATGCGTCGTGCTACAGATTATTCAACTATAGAAACGATCCCTCCACGAACTCCCTGAAACGTAACTCGCAATGTCCTGGATGTCTTATAACAAGCCATCGGAGTATATATTGGCGTTGTGAAGCGGATAACACCATGTATATAATGTGCACCACAAAAGACTATCAAAGTAATAAGCATCATCTATCAGAATGTGTGAAACATCTGTCACAGTGTATGCCATACAATCCACCACCCAAATAACAGTTCACTGAATCTAACAGCATTAGCAGCATTACGAGGAATGCAATGTTCTTCATCACTGAAGCAAGTGATATATCCAGATCCACCTCAAGCACCCAGACCTCGAGAAGACATCGTACCTAACGACGACGGAGCAATTGATGAGATCGAGTATTCTATTTCTACCGTAAATAATATTTCAATTGCCCCTTACCCTCAAGCCAACCGAAAGGCTATCCCTATCCCTATCCAGTCTTCAACGCCGAACCCAACCGAAATGCATGTTGGTGGGCTTGTTTTATTGATAACGATAATAATGTGTGTTCATTACATGCTTGACTGTTGCAGCTGTTGCTAGAAGGCCAGCCTATCACATATAGGCTAAGACAGCCTGTGATCATGATTATATGTACCTGGCCAATTAACAATAGACACAATGAGAATGCGTATATGTAAGTATATGATACCCCAATAGAAAATGCTAAACCAGTTCGTGAATCTTCGGTAGAATTCTAAATCTAGAGCGCCTTGTGGCAGGCTGACTTAAACACATGTGTCCGTTTTAGTGTAAGCACAGGCACAGGCCCTACAAAGAATTTATACGGCGCTTCCGAGCGGTAACTGTGCTGCAATTACATAGAATGTTGTCTGTTTCAATTCCATGCTGTGCAGAAACCACTGGGCCTGCTTTCTAGAGACATAGACAGTTACAGCCGGTAGACAAAATACATCAATAGACCTTCATAGTATGTAGAAGCTCATATTCACTAACTAATTCTATATTTTATACTATCACAAGCCAACTTCAGTCAAGTTAAAGTTGAACATCTTTCGGTGTTCCCATAAGTCAGTCGCTCTTTCTATATGATTCTTCGGTCCGGGGTGCGTATCTTGCCTTCTGGCTTCTCTATCCGGTGATGCCAATACCGTCATAACAAGTTTCAAACCGCTGAGCATAATGCTTTTGAGTTGAATATAAAGCCTGGATAAACCCCGTATCAACCAACAGTTTCTTAATGCTATCACCATCACCATCACTATCACTATTATTATACAAGCCCATTGATTCACTTACTATCCAACAGCTGTCCAAGCAAAATTTCGTTCTTCTATATTAGTCATCACACATTCACTACTATCATTCATCAACCATGTGCGCTCCTAAAAAGGTGTCCTATCTGACCTTCCGCCACTGCAACTACCGGGACTCTCCCCATCTCTATGTCGACATAATCTTCCGTCGCTGCCCTCATCCAGTCCTCTCTTGCGCCGACTGTTTTACGTATCCACTCCCGGTTCCGCTTGACGACAAGATACGCCGTGTTTCGTCTTCCGACAACGGCAAAAGCTGTCCGGACTGTTCCGACCCGAGGGCCGTCTATGCCAGCGCCAAATTCTGCGAGCAGCACCGTAACTCACACTTCATTGTGTCTGAGGAAGCCCTGTTTCGCGGCGAGAAGTTAGATGAGCTGTACCGTGCTCGTATCGAACGTGATGCCCATCATGAGGCTATCATGGCCGAGTTGGCTGCTATACGGGAGGCTAAACGACTGCAGGAGATACAGAAAGCCGAAGAGAAGAGACAAAGGCGGTACCACCAGTCGCAAAACGATGGCAACGATAGACAGAACGTTTCCGACGAGTATATGTATCCTCGGGATATAGCAACTGGGATTTCTACGTATACTCATCCCTCCGCTACCCAGTCGCCGGCTGTCTATAACACCAGTCGGCCGGTCTATGTGCCCAGACATGGCTATGGCCAGCTATCTAGCACAACAAACCCATATTCTGGTAGACAATCCTCTAATGGTTTCATGTCACCCGGTCCCAGCCAATCTATTCCTTCCAAGTACTCTCAGACCAGCTCTGCAGAGTCTCGAGACCTTTCTGAAGACTCCAACGACTACAGTTCTTCCGATAGAGAATACCGCCATCGTCGTCCGTCTAATATTCCATCTACTGCGCATCCTGTCCAGAGAAGACGCCGTTTTGATCCTAGTGACTCTGTATCCGCTGACTCGAGCTTTACATCGTCTTCCGGTACATCGACAAGCTTGACACCATCCAGAGCTAATCCATATACGTATCAGCCTCTAGGTCCTGATCGCTTCGACGCTCTTGGCGGCCTTGAGGCAACAACACACTCAAGAAACTTTGATCGAATGCCAGCCTCTACTGATAGCTCTACTGATACTACAGAAGCCTATGTTCCTATCCGTCGGAGAAGACCCTTGACTCGGGTTATAGGGAACTATCGGAACCCGTATGCTGAGACGGTCCGTGGTGGTCTATATGAAGATATATGACTGATGGGGGTCTTCCATTGGGATAGTCAAGGCCAGATATTAGAAACTATTGATATTCACGGTCCAGATTCAACAAGCAAACGAAGTTGGATGGACATTGATATGGGTAGCTTATGCATAAGTATCTGCTTTTCTCTTGTTCCGTAGTAGGGCGTATCTTATGGTTTTCTTTGTTCATTTCTTTTGTTTCCTGCGTTATTTTGTTTAGTGGGCTATAGATAGACTTTGATATTCAATTCCTTCGAATTATTCTTTCTGCATTTCGATATATTGGTTCCCTTTGTTCACTGTTCCATGGAAACTTCATCAGTACATATAAAGACTATCGATATATATATACAAAACAAAATTTAAAAACTTCAAAGTTGGACAAAAAGAAGTACTACTACTTCCAAACGGAAGGAGATCGATTATTGGGGTGAACCGGGATCGAACCGGTGACCTTTAGATAACTCTCATGATGAGAAGGCCGAAGTTTATAGCTTCAGTCTAACGCGCTCCCAACTGCGCCACCGCCCCGTGATTCTTGATGATCACCGCCTTACCCCACACTACAAAGAATCTCAAATTGCTGGCTCAAACTAAAAAAAAAAAAAAAAAACTGTCGTCACGAGTAGGGTTCGAACCTACGCGGCCGAAGCCATGAGATGGCTTGAACGAATATTCAAGTCTCACCCATTAACCACTCTGGCATCGTGACTCGTGGTTGTTACTGGTGTTTTCATGTGATTTTGCTGCTTATATAGCCTAAATTTTGATATTCGGCGGGCAGCCTGTTTGAAGGTTCCGGATGCCCAACCCCGTGGCTAGGGAATCTTGTTCGCTGTGCTTCATCCATAGCACCCGACTTGATTACGCCAAATTTTCTTTCTTACGGCCACGATCACCAGCCTCTTGGGGGCTCACTGAATAGTGGGGATGGTAGCTCCACTTAGGATTTGGTATTGTGGGTCTGTCTTTTGGGGAATAGTTTTGTGGAGGCACTGTTTTTGCTTTTTTTTTTGTTTTTGTTTTTGTTGCTCATAGTGGAGGTATGGACCACTAGTTCTTCGGGGCTAGGGGACGATGTCGTCCCGCACATACAAAGCTATTGAGTTTGTCGAGCGGAGGACGTTAAATA